>OX637280.1:4024260-4244260 GCA_951799465.1 Leptophobia aripa
TATAACATATCCCATCACGGATCCTCCCTGAATATATTAAAGGCGAAATTTATTCCGTTCAGCTAGAATTCAATATCAGAATTCCTAGCGGTGCTATTCATAGACACGTAGCGGTTCGTAGAGCCTCCATTCCGTTAATCCATGATGTGGGATAACTGAGAGAAATAATTCTAATAACTAAGATAATAATTAATAGATTGTGCTCGTTGAACGTTGTACTTAACGGTAATTACAATAGATAAATAACACTGCCTTCAAGAAAACAAACATACTGTTTATAACTCACCGAAACCTTATTTATGTCATACGATCAATATCCTTATACCCAATGACCCGTGTCATCGTTTAAAATATATATCTTGTCTAATCATGTCATAAATACAAATTTTAAGGCACATCCTATTTGCAATCATGCCAGTAAAGAAATTTCCGTAATGATATGACTTTAAGAAGCGAGTTCCCTTAAAGGCTGGTAGGGTTATGCGTCTAAGGCGTCGATTAGCACTTAATCCTGGTAAAGAGTGGAGAGAGAAGAGTAGCCAGCTGGTTTGTCTTCTGTCCCATAAAATAAAAATTCATAGTAAGCTGTTAGATATACATTAGTTTAATAGTACAATAAAGCACAGGAATAAGAGTTAAAAACTCTCGAAATACTTTTAATATTAGAGATGGTTTTTCACGCAACAAAAAAATGTATTGCAGAGATAATAAAATAAATGTAGAATACGATTTTATTAAACTTTAATATTTATTAGTGAAATTTTAAAAGATCTCAAATAGAATCAACAACTTTTTAATATTATTAAAGTTTATGAATAAAGTTAATATGAGTTTTTTTTTAATAATATTCAAATGTGAATACCAAATGATGTAGACGCAAGACACACATTTTTACGTGTTGAATAACTATTTTTAAAGATTTTTGCATATTATAAAAAAACTTAAAAATACATCTCGTATTTTTAGTTTATCAACAAATTTTTTTAAATTTAATGTAACATTTTATTACATTTAAATATATGTATTATATATTTCAGACGAAAGACAAAGAAATTTACTCCACCACCTAAAACAATGAGAATTCCATTACACACTGTTTCACGAACCGCAAGGAATAGCGAGGGAGAGGTAAGACAAGTAACAATATAACCATATGATATATATTTATTGTTTTATATATGTATTTCGGAGAAGAATCTTTTTATTTGTGAATCATGTTTAAGTATGCCTCTGTAGTTTTGTCATAACTATCTTTTTTTTTATTGTAATTTGTGATGTGTCTGTTTTGTATCCGTAAAAGAAAATAAATAAAGCATCAGCACTCATTGGGAATTCCAATGAGTTTTGTGTGCGTCTGGGCACCGAGCTCGATATTAACAGATGAGCCGTAACCCAATTCAGTCAAACGTATTGTTCAATATCCAAAGAATTCCGAACACACTGTTACCACAACAAGATGGCGTCCAGATCCCACTCCAAGCACTAGCTTTTTCGATATAAAATAAGTACTAGTAAATTCTTAAATAACTAAGTGGAGACTTATTGAAAAGTATTAAGTTATTGTACAAATCGAAAGTGTAATGTATTTTATTTAACACAATTAAGTTTTTATTATAGATAATAAAAGAGAATTTCTTTTCACATCTTGGAAGAGAAATGATCTGATTAAACGTCGCTACGCGATATTACTTCGATGTTCGTTGTTCAAGCGTTATTGCCGCGCGCTTCCGTTTTGTAAAACCTCTTCCCAACCAATACGATATTATTATGACAATATTTTTTTATATTATGGGATTACCTAACATTAACCACCTGTTTTATACTTGTTATTCGTTTTTTTGTAATCGTTTCCTACGTTAGAAATTCGCTCTAAACATTATCATATCTTTATAAATGTTGTTTTATAACTCACAGGGAAGACCGTTCATCGCAGCCCACTTTCACGGCAACACATCTCACCTAAGCACTGAAATACACGAGCATTTCAAAGGTAGACCTTTAAAACCATTCCAATAGCAGCCACAAAACTTTACAAAATAGTTATCATATTATATTGAGAATTTAAAAATAATCTTGTTTATTAAAAAGTGCTATTCACGAATCATTTCTTAGTGTCACTTGGTCGTTTGAGATCTTAATTCAACATTAGACATTTCTTTTTTAAATCATACGCTAATTTTTATATCTGATATGTCTGTAAAAAGAACATTACAATTTAATTTTTTAAACAAACAGATTGCAAAGAACACTTAGCCCAAAAATTCGTGTTGATTTTCTTTTATCGGTTTATTAAAATATTTTTAATAATTTGTCATTTGGTTTAAAAGGTAATGGTTTAGTGCGCGTGTCTCATGGTGCTCCCCACGATGTATGGTACCCAGCACCCTGGACAATCGCATCACCACACCCACGTCCCACTCTTACTAGAAGCGGCCATGTTCATGTGCATCACACTGGAGTCTATCTTGTTTATGTACAGGTAAATAAATATCATATCGAAACTTAGTAGAAATATTTATACAGTGTATAAAATAACCAGTGGTTTAACCTTGGCCTCTATGGCTTTTTTGCAAAACTTCGAACAGTTAAGAAATTTTATCAAAATTCTATTTTATATATATTTTTATAGAATGGAGAACCTTAGCTATTATAAGAAAAAATTTGAATCTTTCACTTAACACTATTACATCATTACGTAATTAAAAAAGTATGACTGTGTGTTATTGGAATAAAATAATAGAATACGAATATTTAATTACACTTACAGTAACATAAAAATATTTTAATAACAAGCAATAATTATTACGGCCTTCAAAGTCTTTACGACGCATATTGCGGGCTGATCAATAAGTTTAGACAATTTTACATTCCACGAATATTTCCGTATCTTATGTGGTTTGCCTGGAAGAAATCGCTTATAAGCGATATCTACTAACTAATAGATGTTAATCATCTACTTCTACTGTTTTAGTCCAACAAAGTGTGAATAAATAAATAAATTATATCATTTCAGATCTACTATCTCGACAGCCACGACATAATCTCCTGGGTTCTACATCGCACTAACCCCTACACCGAAGGTCGAGATACACTCTTGCAGTGCGCGCAGACCTCACATTCTGTTGAGCCCATGGACAGACCGAACTCTTGCTTCTCAGCGTCCGCTCTCTTCCTTAGAGCTGGTGACAAGCTGGCAGTCAGAAACACCGGTGGTGATAGACACTCGTTAATGCAACCTGAAAAGAGTTTTATAGGTCTCGTCAAATTGGCCGACGCCGACGAGCCAATTGACGAGTTCTAATATTCGTCCTGTCAATGTCAAATTTCGAATTTATCTGACAGCTATTTGGTCACGTGATGAAACAATTCATGTTTATTATCTGTGATTTAAAGTGTTTAAGAGGATGCTCTTATAGTTCTTACACATGGCATTGATAGAGGCTTAAATGCTTAGCAATGCTACATTATATTTTAATATTATTTCACATTTGTACTAGGTAGGTAAAAAGATCATGGGGAATGAAATTAAATAGAAGATGTCGCTATAAATTCACATATTGAACAAATCGATTTTGATTTTAAATTAAAACCCCAGATATATTTATGTTATTGTAAATATATGTGACCGTGTCACATAATTAATGTTTTATTATTATAATATTTGTTAATCGCTTTAGTCAATGCGTGCCATTACTAAGAACAAAATAATATAAAGCCAAATATATTTTATTTCGCGTCTAAAACTACTGAAATGGTTATATGATTTTCATATGACTTCTATAATTCTATGATATTATAATTGGTTTGAAAGCAGAGGGCTTTGATTAGATCTGTTATGCCATAGATAATATAAGTACATATTGTAGACATTTTTAATGTAATTTATTGCTTACTTATATAAATATCATAGGTAAAATACAATGTAATTTTATATTAAACACATATTTTAAAATAGACTTTTATTTTCATCAACATTTTTCGGGTACTACGAACACTTATCGGCAGATTAAATTTCACCCCTATACATAAATCTCTGATCACGGTTTTAATAACGCTTAACCTGATATCCTTTATCATATTTAGCGGTTCATAATCACGTAAAAACGTAAAATTTTAATAAAACAGTCTAAAGAACTGGTTATTTTTAATTACATATATTCTAACGAATAAGGGTCTGTTAAAAGATGTGTAATATATTTAGCCCATCAGTGGGTTGTCTATTTTTGGTATTTCAATTTTGACTGACTGCCCTCAGAAACAAAAAAAAAACGTGAAATTAATTATCTCTTGGTTTAGTATAAAATACTACTAATATACAGTCCAAAGTACGTAGACAGAGTGTTATAAGTAGTATTATTTCACGGTCATGTAGGTATGGGTGTCAACTTTACCTGCTTGCCCGTTTGCACAGATTAAAAAAAAAACAATTATTCAGTATGATGTCGTACTTAAACTCATATGAATTGTAGTTCTTTTATATGAATAATACAAGTGTAAATTACAAAGTAACAAATCGCAAGCTTTGAAAACGTATCAGTTTCAGGTTCATCCAAACTTAATTAACTAACGCACTCGATACTCGATCGGAATTGAGCCAAAGTCAATTACGATTCAGTCAGATTGAACGTTTAGTTTGTCATTACAGTTTCTAGTTGCCCGATACAGTTTTTATATTCCTTTTAACTAAAATAGCACCGGCTCCCGTTAAGAGAGAGCAAGAGAGAGAACCATTTAATTAAAATAAAGCCTTAGCAATTAAATAGTTTTTCTGTAGAGAAAGTAGTAGTTTATAGAAAATTGTGCAAATAAGCTGGCAGCACACCAGCTGATGTCACCGTCTAAATAAATAAATAAATGACCCTTAGTCGTCTTGGTTATGTATGGGCTGAAGATTTTTATCGATCAGTGGTCAGCGGACATCAAGTTAGTAATTGTGTGATAGGTACAGCAAGCCAACCCAAGGTTGGCCAAACTAGGTATACACAGAACTTTTTCACAAGCACATGTGTGTACTATAGTAATAGATATAGTCACAGTTTAGATATTTTATATATTATTTATTTTTATTTATTTATTTAATAAGGCACACCAACAACACACATACAAACATAACCCGAACAAAATTACAAAAAAAAAACACACACAAGGCATGTATATCCATAAATTATAGGGATGCACAGCATTACAGGTATACAATTTTAAAAAACAACCAAACAATCATATATAAAACAAAAAGAAAACTCTACACACAGAAATAAAACAAAAAATTAACGTTCCTAAATTGGAGTCTATTGGCGAAACAAGGTCCGCAACAATTTGCGTCTGAAGACATGGAGACTATCACTAAATGGATCAGCGTCGCATGTTACATACATATTATGTATTAAAAGTGAAAGATGTTTATTTAAATAACTAAATAAAATTGTTGGAAAATTGCAAATAATCACCGCCATCAAAAGGTAGTCTGATTGAACGGAATAATTCCTCTCCATGACTTGGGCGAATGTCTTCAATTAATGTTAGAAAGTCTCGAACTCTGTTCACAAAACTTCTCTTATATCACGAATAAAATTATATGAAAAATCGATAAAAGCTAAATAATGAGATTCACAACCGAAGAATATTTAATATTTCACATAAAAATCAATACCGTTAACCCAAATTTCAATCTGCTTTACAGTACTCAAAACTGAAGCGGTACGCGGTACAAGCGATGGTGCAATTAAAGCAACCAATCCATACCAATAAATAAAAGAAGTCACTCTATATACAGCCTAAGTTTCCAGCCGCACTATCGATCGTGTTATATAACCCCCCGCCCGCCTTCAGCCATTCCAGTGTTCCGTAGGTGGCTGAAAACCCAACGAACTCCACTTTATTGCGCACTCTTCGCGCAGGCTTTACACGGTCTCCCAGTTATCTTCCACACTCCCACCGGCTCGAACGCTTAAATTGAAGCTCCTGAACTTTGTTGTGGCAGTGATAAATGGTTTAAGGTAAGATTGATGTTAGTCCGCTATGAAATGAGGAGAAACGCCACACACTGCCTAGACCTTGTGTGTTAATAATGCTGAGCCGAGTTCCCCTTATTACGATAGCACGGGATATGACCTATATACGACGTTTCGCGGATCTTATGAATTTGTGAAATTTAGGCCATTTTAACTGGTGTTTATGTAAACAGCTGCTTTGTTAACAGGTGGACTTAGGACATTACTGAGACTGTTGAAGGATACCCATGTTCATAACAATAAAGTTATAATACGTATATTAATTCATAAAAGTAATACTTTTACTTTAATATACGACAATTATTTTTAAATCAAATCGGCCTTAATAACTACTATCAGGTTTTTGTTCTAGCGATTCAATAACGTAACAAATATAGAATTTAATAATATTATTAAAGCCGTTAGGTACACTCTGAATTTATAGACGTACCTAATAGTTAGCCTTTACGTGAATATTGATTGCAATTGAATTAATGGACGAGTATGACGCGTTTGTTAAATCAAACATTATTTTGTTAAATCAAACATTATTTTGTTAAATCAAACATTTTTTTGTTAAATCAAACATAATTTTTATCCTCGTTTGTTAAACAATTCAAAATTAATTCAGCTTCAGTGTTTGTTACTGATAGTATTATTCAAGTGAGGCATGTATTAAATGTAACAAATATATATTATGACTATAAATTAGTAATGGATATAATGTAATATCGCAGGAATATTGTAAAGTGAATCTTGTTTTTGATAAAGCGTCTCGGCGTAATAGGAGGCCCAGAGGCGTGAAGGCTATTAGCAATTCGTATTTTAACAAGAAACAGCTTTAGAAGATTAGAGCCTTTTTAGATATAGAAGAATATTTTAAATTAATATAAAATATAATGGATTATCTAACAAAATCGATGATTTTTCAACAAACTATTTGACTCATGAGGCTTCTTGTAAGTGTATTAGTCAGCTGCGGCATCTTTATTGAAAGCGTTTGTCGTCTTCTATGAAATCTCTTTTATGCATGTTATCATATTTTTTAAATTTTAATCGATTATCGCTCAAGCCAATAATAAAACTTTTTTTTAGGTCAGGCGCAATGATTTTGTTATGCTTATGGGCTGTACTAGCCTGTCTCGTAAGCAATTCAGCAGCAGAGAGAGGTGGTTCTCTCAGGGGGGCTCTTGAGGCGCTACAGAGGAGACAACGTGGCCGCCTGCACAACTCGGGTCCAGTCCTACCACAGGATTATGATACTTTGTATGAGTTTGTTCCTCCTCAAGCGTATGCAGGTATACTAAGGATTCTTTAACACTTTATTTGTAATATTGATTTTAAAATTAAAGATTACATATTATTAAATATTATACGGACTATTTAATTTTATACATGATTGTTTTCTCAGAACCTGATTATGCACTTGATGCCGAAGATGTTGAAGAGGAGCCAAAATACATTGTGAAATTGCTAGATAATGAAAATCCTTCGGATGCATACGAGTATAAGATTATCAAAAAGAAAAATTCGGTTTCTCGTGGCGACACTAAAAGAGAATCGGCATTTCGTGAAAGAAGCCAACATTCCGATAACGACAGACTTCGAGATCTTTTCATGGACAGAAATGAGCCACAGGATAAAGAGGAGATTTCAGAAGAAAGACCTGAAAATGATGCTGATTATGCTATGCTATTAGGACAATTGTGGAGTAAATATAAAACCAATAAAGCAAATACTAACCGGATCGAAAATGCTCCTCAAGGTGTAATAAAATTGTATAAAGAGAAAATTGTTAAAAAAAGTTATCCTAATAATTGGGGACCCATTGCTTTCAAACGAAAACGGAGTTCAGGCTTGGAAACAGAGCGTCCATCTATTGACATAGATGAAAGTAAAAGTCTTGAAGGTCAAGACCCAGAAAATAACTACAATGTGTACGATGTAGGTGATGATGACAAAGACGACATGAGAGAAGAATATGCCATTGCTTTTCAGCCATTAGATGACGATAGCCTTTCTGATTTGGCAGATGAAGATCAATTTGCCTATGACAATATCGAGAAACGATTTCCTGTATCTAAACGCAGTAGCGGAGCAGCAGGGACCATCAATATGCAAAGAAAGCGCTTCGCCCTAAACAGCCATGAAAATGCTAAAACTTTTAGAAGTAGTTCGGGTACCGATCCAAAGATAATTGAAGATTTATCTAAAATATTTGATAATTCTGAATATGAAATAATAAAAAACCCTGTTAAACGAAGCAGTGACAATATCGAACCCCCACATGATATTAAACCTCCCAGTTTGAATATTCACCCTCAAAATGACAGCCACATTAATTCATCGTTGTTAGATTCTGCAAGTCACGAGCATCATGGTCATCCTCCCGGAGTAACAGGTGAAGAAGTAGAACATGATCATTCTCACGATCACGATCATGACCATCACGACCATGCTCATCATCATCATGATAAAAGAGAATCCGAAAAACCAAAACACGTACAAAAAAAGTCTGTAGACTGGTCCGATTACTTTGGGATTGATAAAAGATTTAAAAAAACACCAGGCTTAAGTGACGAACGGCTTAAAAAGCTATATTTCGATACATTCAATAAAGAGGTAGTTTACCCTTTGGCTAATGCGAGGACTAGTTATATGAAACGAAATGTTGGTGAACAAAAGCTCAAAGAAAATGTACAGACTACTAATATGAAACCACGTACCGAAAAAAGAAATGCTGGTATTAATACAGACAGAAAGTTAGAAAACTTTGACAAGAAGTTAAAGAACATGGAAGGTATCATTGTAGACGAAGCATTGCAGTATTCAAATGGTGGAGATGAGTTAGATTCTAAAGAAGAACAAGAAATGAAAGAAAAACTACTGTCACGTCTGGCTGCCGCCTATAGTCTAGAAAAAATGCGAAAGGCTTTAAAAGAGTTTAAGCAGAGCCTACAAATACAAAAGACAAAACCAAGCTCTCAATCGACTTCGGAATCTGATTCTAAAGATAAGAGAGTTGCTGTTAAAAAAGAAAAGGTAATAAACAACGAGAGTCCTTTGGTTCATGAAAGAAAAAGCGAAGATGAAGATTTTGAAGGCGAACAAGGCGCTGGGCATTATATAAACGGAAAACTGGAAGAACAATTATCCGAAGGTTATATGGGCGGGAGTGGCCGCCACCGTTCTCCAGCCATTTCAACAGGTAACATTACTTAAAAGCAGTAAAATAATATCATATTATTTAACGTTTAATAATAAAATTTTTGAACAGTGAGCTCTACCGGCGCCTGTCCTGTACTTGATAAGATTATAAAAAGATGCCGCGGTGTGGACCTACTGGCAGGAGACCGTGGTCAACTCTTCTTACCTCTGTGTAGTTTACATCAAATATGCTACCTTTGCGTAAGTACATTGAAAATATGTTAATATTTTTGTTTGAATTAAATTATATATATAACGCTTTCCTACAGGGTGAAGCTCCACCTACGACCTGCGATTTAGTTTTTCTCTCAGAAGCGGATTCCACCTGTGAAGGTGATATGAGTTGCCAACGTGCTGCACGATCAACTTTAATGGCTTTGAGAGAGCTACACGACAACTTGGCTGATGAGTTGGATGGTGAATGCGAGGCTAGCCCCTGCCTTCCTGCAACCCTGAATCTGAATATAGGCTGGCAGAGAGCCCTACAACGATAAATAACGGTTACACGACTCGCTTTGTGCGATGATTTTATGTCTAATCCAAAACGGAGTTATGAAAGTTAATCGGCTAGAATTGTACGTTTAAAATGAATGAATATTTTAACGTAAAAGATCTGTTACTATTTTGTGAAGTGTCTTCTTTTTCTAAATTTTACTACCGTACAGTCGCTGCATTTGGTCAAGCATTTAATTAAGTATTTAGGTATATTTTTCTACAATTTTATCGTACGTACCTAGCCAGCCATAGGTGTGTACGAGCATTTACTATATGTGTTGTAAGGTGCAACTTTTTATGTATTTAAATGATCTACAGTTGTATATTTCTCATTATGTTATATATAATTGTGATGATTACAATATTTCCTATTCAAAACCTCATGTTATCGGTTAATTAAATGAATGATTAGAAAAATGAATATAATCTATTCTAGGTATTATCTGTGGGACTATATTGTTGTTGAATGTTATTTGCATGTTTATTTGTGTTGTATCGTTATAAATGGATCCTAATTAATTGTAACACTAATGTATATTTAACTTAATTCAACACAATTTATTCTTAAACGTTAAAATAAAAATATATGTAGAATTTTAATGCATATAAACATTGTTGGTTTGAAATATAGGTGTTTATTAATATGGTAAATTAAACTATGTTAGTAAATGTGCGCGTATAAATTTATTTCTTTTTAAAAAATATGTGAAATTACGATTTACGCTATGCACTAGCACGGGTGCACTACTCTAGACTTTACTAGACAATAATTATTTTTTGCTTTCACGCCAAAAAGAAACGCTAGGAATCCAAGCTTCTGTCTTCCGTAATCGCGTCTAGGTCCTATTTATACAAGGCATGTATATATATAAAAATTCTACACCCATTTATACATTATGGTAATTAGAATCTTAACTTTGAAATTTATCTGTAACGACGCATGTGTGATGCGGAGCAGATAATTTTAAATAAATGTTATATCTATTCGTAATATTCTGTCATGGTAACAATAAATGGTTTCGAAAAAATTGTCTTATAAAAATAACCCACAATCCTTAATCGCTATATGGAAAGCTTAAAATTTAGCAAAAAATCGAGCTTTTGCCCTTAAAAAATCACGATGTTACGTATAGACACTGAGGTATAAAACATTGCTAAGTAGAGCATTGCTCTAGAAAACAATAGCGGAGTTTATCTGTCTTTAATAAAGCTTTAATTATAGGAAAATTCATCAATTTTAAAACTTCAGGTTCAATAAATAATAATAAATATAAACCTATTATATTCTTGATATAAATAATATGCACCAACAGGTACATCTCAAAATCATAAAAAAATTAAAGTGTATTATATGTAAGAGCTTGTTGATAATAACTAATACAGTACATGTTATTATAAAATATTATATTGATTGCTTGAAAGAGATCGTTTATTTGTGATAATCCTGATTTTATATGTAATGAGAATATTAGTTAACTGGTACGTAAGTAAATAGTAGTGTTATTAAAACTCGGCTTGGCTAACATATCTTTTTTGAGTTTACATTCGCAGAACGTAACTCGTCGTTTGAGCGCTTTAAAATTATTTATTTATTCACACTTTATAGCACTGAAACAGTAGAAGTAGAAGATGTTAATACATATAAGAGCAACGGGCTGCCTTATCGCTAATAAGCGATCACTTCCAGGTAACCTACATTATAGTTATGGTATCAATTATGGTCAATGAGAGTACGTAATACATTCCTTATTTAAGTTATACTCACGTATAATACAATTATCTGTAGAATATCGAAAATATGTTTTCAAACTGATATCAGATCTTGGAAATGCTGCTCTATTGATATGACTTATCTGTTGATAACGCCAAACATCGATAACTCAGTGTAGAATCGTATTAACAACAAAGAACATATTAATTAAGGGACATAAATTTTATTATAATGGCCAGTGAAATAAGGGGAAGAGAGAACTATTCCGCAACACAAGGTAGGTACTTTGTTTTAAATCCTTATTCTAATTAATAACTTAAGTATTTATTAGAAATCATTACGTTCAAGAGTTAAAAGCTACAATTGACTTTATCATAAGTTTTTTTGTTAATTTGGTTATTTTTGACCTTTAGAGCAAGGGTATTTGTTACCATGGTTACCATCCCTTTTGTGTGGGAACGTCGTTGCTATGGTGATAAGCCTGTAGGTACTAAATAAGGATTTCATAATAAGGCGTTCATACAAAAAAAGGAAGGAAGTTTTATGAAACTTAGGCGATGTATATATGACAGGGCATTGTAATTTGTAGATATTAATCAAGTAGTGTATTTGAGTAGTGTATTTTGAATTGTATTCTTAACTATTTTATTTATTGTAACCTATTTTTTACTTTGTATTAGTATTAAGCCTCAAATACTTCGTCACATTTTTTATCTATCATGTTTTTTTTTCAATTAACGGTATTTAAGTAACGTATGCTGTTTCAGATGATGGATCATATTTGAGAACTAATACCGAACGAATAATAAGCAATCAACCACAGTCAAACATTTATGGAAACAGTAAGTCTAAATAAAATAACGTAATTTATTGTCAAAGTGCATTTTTGCTCTGATGATACTTTAGTGAATAGAGCGGTGCATTTATGTAAATAAATTATATTCTAAAAATAGGTATATAGGTAATAATACTACCTAATATAACCTTACTATAAAGATAGGTTTAGTTATTTAGGAAAAAGGACGGCAGCGCACAAGCTGCCAGCCACGTGTTTATGGTAGGCGACTTCACCTTTATGGTGTAACTCTTGCTCGTTTGTAAAGCAAATATTTAAACTCTTCAATTAGATTTATTTTTTGGTTTATATTATACATTATAATAACACAGATTACAAGAATAGAATATGGCTTGTATTTGTTTATCAAGATATTTAGATATTTGTTTATTTTAATTGGCAGTAGCACAATTTTGTATTAATTGTTTATTTTAAAAGAACAGCTATCGAGTTTCTTGCCGGTTCTTCTCGGTAGATGACTGCCTTCCGAACCGGTGGTAGTGTAAAAATTGACGATTCAAAAGTGTCTTTATAAATACCTACTTGAATAAAGATATTTTGAGTTTGAGTTTGAAGAAAAATAGACTAAGGCAATTTAATGGTTTTTCGTTATACAAAACAAAATTTGAATTATTAAAAATTTGAGTATGAAACTATAGTTAATATTTTAGGTAACCCTCATGCAGAGCTATCCGTTTCTACGGTAGCCTGGAACAGCAGACATGTGTCACCATTAAGGCCAATGCATGGCCTGGACTTCCTCATAGGTGTCTCAACATTACACATACAGCAGACGGTTGAAATATCACACTGTTAGTATCACACGTTTCATTATAATAAATATTCCTTTTTACGTACCTAATATGAAATTAAATTCTAAACAATGAAATTTATTAAAGCAATAACCGTTAATACATTTTATAAACAAAAGGTATTTTGTTTGCTGTTAAGGGTTGAATTCAAATGGCTTAAATGTTTTGTATTTAATTGTTCAAAATATTATACTGAAAACGTACAAGTTTTTTCTATATCTATATGTATATAGTATATATATTTAATTTGATATTGAGATCCACTAAATGTCTGTTTTGAATAATGTCTTTTTAACTTATTGATAGATGAACAGGCGTATCGTTTCGAAATTTTAGGACAAAATCAATTATGTTATAAATAATTATTAAATTACATTCACTAAACTTATTACGTGTATCTGATTTATTTTGTTAATTGATGTATTCCAGTAACATCTAATATTAAATCAGAAAATCTATACACAATTAAAATACCAAATGGTCTCACACTATATCTCGCGAGTGAGTGTTCGTCGAAGACTCAAAGGCTTTTATGTGGCGTCGGTCGGGGCTTTACCATGCAGATTCATGATAACACCAGACAGAACGTTATGCAAATGGAGAGAAGGTTAGCAGCTGCCTCTTGCTGCTTTCCATGTAGATTGCAGGTTAGTTCTAACATGTCTTGATTAAATTGGTTTAAGAAATAGGGATTGATTTTATTTTTAATTACTTTGAATATATTTTAAAGCAAATTCAATTTATAAAGTTGTATATTTATAAAAACAATTTCTCATAAACAACTGTTAGGTTTTGCTAAATTTGAATATAGAAATGTTTTTGGTGGGTTTTTGGTGTTTTTGACGAGATATATTGATTGAATTAGAGAATAAGTGAAGTATTTGTAACAGTGAGAGTACAATAGAGAATATATATAACGAAGAGAGAGAGATCCACTATAAATAAGGCTACCGCCAACCTCACTACTCTGTAGGGTTATTTTTGAAAGGCGTAGGTAGCATCGGCATTGCCAACATCACGATTGAGTCGGTCATAATAACCACTTATTTAAAGAAACACTTCACTGATAGTTTCCAAGATTTATATTTCACTATTTGAAGAGAGGTCCGTTCCGTACAACGGCCTGAGCGCGACTGTGTCGTGCGGTTACAATGCGACCCTATTTATAGTGATCTAGCACTTGTTTGCAAAGACGTCGTATTGAAATAACAAAGATGACATTTCACAGAGTAGCAAACGTAAAGTATTCAACTTATGTGTTTAAACTTATTTTAGGACAATTAAATGATGTTGAACTTAATTATTCTAGTTAATTTAAGACTAGTTGTTATAGTTGCGCCGATATATATATATATATATATATATATATATTATGAGCTGTCGTTTTATTTGGAATAACAAACCTACCAGGATATAGAACGAGGGTTATACAACTATATATATACAGACACTATCTTTATGTGCTGGTAAACATTTACATCTGAGAGGCTATGTTTCAGGTACTATGAGTTGGGAATCGAACTATCGTAATTTTGAAAGGTCAATTATATGATTTCAGGAGATGAAAGTAATAACACCACCAGGCGATTTCGTTGGTCGTGTTCAACAGCAGTGGACCTGGATGGTGCCCTTCTACCTCGTAAGAGATGTCAATGACGAAGTGTTATTCGTGATTGAAGGACCTTCGAGCTTCGATAACAAGAATTTGATTCTTGGGGAGTTTAAGGTAAATAAACATGCATTTATGGTTTCGTATATATGATGGTTTAATTTATGATTATTACAGATACTATCGAGTGATTATCTACGAGAAGTTGGAAAAATATCTCACAGGTGGGATCGAGAGTTAAACAGTTTCATAACTGCGATAAATTTCCCACACAGCGCTAGTGAACCGAAACACAAGGCTCTTCTACTTGCTGCTACATTTTTATTGGTATTTATGAACCTAATTACTCTGTAATTCTGAGAAGTTTATAGGGCTAATTGACGGCATATATAAACCCAAAAAAACTGCATTAATCAAATTGGATAAATTTTTATAACGTATATTTCATTTCAGGAGTACACATATTTCGAGAGGGCGAAAACAAGTTGTCTGCGGTTTAATTGTTGTTGAATTACCTAAGTGATTTATTCAGTTTCACATTTTATTGCATAAGAAACATATTCAATGTAACAATAATGTAAGAAAGTAATATAAGAGGATATTTTTAATATGTAAGCTGCTAATTTTATTGATTCTGTTTTTATGAAACTTCCAACCAATCCACGTTAATCAGTAACTGTCAAAAATGACAAACAAAAGTTGATTTGACAGATGCAAGACTAGATCTGAGTACGTAATCTGCTCATAATGTATATTGCGTTAAGGAATCACATTAATCACGTTATACAATATAAATTTTATAGTTGTTTATGTTATTGCTATTGATATTTTATTTTTGACAAGTTATTCTGTGGACAGGCGCCATTTTGGCGTTTGGGTTTCCCGCCAAAATGTTCGATTCAGTTACAACAGGCCAACGCTGTTAATAATATGATTTAATAACGGATTATACATCTACTTATTGATTATTGTGAAATTGTAATATATTTTAGATTAAGGATTAATAAGTAAAATAAACACATATTGGATTTGATGTAACATGACACATGTCAATTATTACTATCAATAAATCTTTTGATACATTTTTACATGATTTCTTATTAAATATTGCTTATAATGGTTAATTCAAGTATACCTTGCGAATCGATTGATACAAAAAGACAGAAGACGTGGCTGTACGACCAGTACTATATCGGTGAAAAGGATATCGATAAGAGAAGAAGCGGACATGGAGTAAATAATTGGACTGGAGCAAAAGTATAATTAATATCTGTATTATTCTTTAAATTTCATAAATTTGGAAAATTAAAAAGTAAAGAAAAAGAAATAAACGAACTTATTTGCTTGTGTAGGATTATATCTAATCTTTAATGCGATTCAAAATGGTTACCTTATGAAACAATATTTCGTTGTTGTAGTAGTCGGAAGTCTGTATTTTAATAAAAAAATTTAACCAGCATTCGGACTGCCATTGAAATAGGTGATTTTATATTCACACAATATAATATTTGCTGCTACATGTAAAATTTGGTGCATATAATATTTTATTTTATTACATCTGTCCCCAAACATCTTATGTGCTAAATGTATTAAAAAAAACAATAAACTTATAAGATAATAAAACAAGGTATACGCACAAAACTATATGGGAATTTGAAACATTTAAGAGATAAAACATAACACAATATATATAATAATACATACAAGGTACAACATACATGCGAACACCATCAAGATTTAACAGTTTGTTTCTTAAGGTGTTTAAAATATGTGTTATATATAATATTTATTGCGTTGCGTTGTGTAAAATATTCGATGCAAATAACATTAAAATACTTTTCAGTCGCTAGAAAGCTACAATGGTCATTTTACGTGTGATACAATGCATGGTATCGGAGAATATCGCTGGAGATATTTAGATGGTCTACCATTTACATATGAGGGATATTTCTTTAACAATAACATGCATGGCTATGGATTGATGTCGTTTCCCGATGGACGAACGTTTAGAGTAAATATTATTTAAACATAATGGTTTTAGCAATAAGCCTTTTCAAGGCAATTTTTTGCATTCTACCTTAAGGCTTTTCATTCTTTCTTTGCAAGTCATTTCAATACGGTAGATGCAACCCAATATTTGAAAAAAAAAGTTACTTAAGAAAAGAGTGATTATGTTGTATATAAATAAATATAATAATAACATTCACACACTGTCGCTTAGACAACAAGTGCTAACACAACTTACATATTATATACTTTAAATAAGCTAACAATTAAGTTCGTTACGTAATTGTTAACCGTACTTAAACCTGAATTGGACCCGTTATGGTACTCTCCTTACCAACAGTGTGTGGTCCATATCAGGGTCTATTCATTAATAATACGCGATGGGGTCCTGGAATACAATCGCATGCGATAAATGAAGATGTCGGCCTCTGGTGTGGTACACAGCTTATCAGACTAGCATGGAAGCCATCTACGCCGAGTATAACTCCCGACTTTATGATGAATATTATGGGAAAGAAAATTGTTGAATTTCATAGACGGTTGTTAGCCTCAAGGATAAAAGCAGTGAGTGTGGTTTAATCTTAGTTTAAAATAATTGGTTATTTAAGAAGAACCGAAAGTGGGTCATGCCTAGAATGCTTTGGGGAAGGCTGATGAGCCTATCTTAAAGGCTTGTGAAAGGCAGAGGTGTTTTTAGAGGGTATGGCTACCGCTTTGGTAGAAAGTAAGTAGTAGGCTGTAGGAAGACTCAGCCCCGCGATAAGTTTAGAACAACGAATGTTATCTATACAGACAATAAAGCAATATGCGCAAATAAATCCATTTATTTGTTATAGATAGGAGAATGGAACAGCGATAGTGCTAATCCAGTATTAACTGTACAGAAATGCTATAAATTATATCCAAAACACTGTACTGATATTGCTAGCTCACTTTATAACGTGCAGCAATTTGAACGTGACTATTATAAAAAAGATACTAAATCACAACTTGAAGAAGTAAAACATTTTCCATACTCAAAGGTAAATGTGTGAACTTATTAAAATTGTTTACTACTTTTTTCTTAATAATTAAACTGATGCAGGATTCGCTTATAAACAACGAACCAAATAACACATATTATGCATGGAACAATAATAATATTACAGTGAATATGATGAAATATACTTATCAACATGAAGAACAACGGGAATCTCTAATTGATGTGTCTTCTATATTATCCGGTCCGAGGAAATTGTTTAAGTCCGCTGGAAAACATGAGTCTGACTGTAGAGCGTTACTCTTAACTAGCTTCTTAGGATATATTGTTAATGTAGCTCAACTGATTAACAAAGAAAATGTTCACCCAAATATTTCCGATGTACAAGGGAATTCAGCTATCATGTACGCAACGGTAAGATTTTATATAAAGCTTTTGTTATTTTTAATTAAAAAAAAAATCTATACACATATGTAAGTCACAAAAAACATAATTATTTGTGGATCTCGATAAATGGATTTTCGAGTTTTCTGTATGAATTTGAATAAATCATTCCTAATTTGTATCAAAATATACATGCAAAATATTTTCATATATTTAAATATGGCACGCACAATCAAGTATTTGGCTATCCTAATTACAATTAACAAATTACGGTTAACGTGGAGTGTGGAGATCAAGCAGATGTCATACGATTTCTTGTGGAAGCGGGTGCAAACGTAGACGCCTTTAACGATTCATGCTGTACACCATTGGGAGTAGCATTAATGAGATACGCTTGTTGTTTTAATGATATACCACCAAAGTCAATGGTACAAGCCCTCATTCCACCGTCAACTACACCTAATTCACGTAAGTTAAAAGAATTATTAGGTACATTAAAATTGAAATGGGTGGTTAACAGTTCTCTTAAAAAATTTCAGCTATAGATGAGTCAAAATTTCTTGAATGGAATATAATACGGTATCAAGCCGACCAAACAATTAGCTCAGCGATTAATAGAACTCCAAGTAAAACAGGACGATCAGCGAGTTCCAAAAAAGTGAAATCCCTAATGTCTATTAAAGACCAGCCAGCTGGCAAACGAAAGACTGATGCATATCCTATCAAACCTCCGGAACCAGTGTATGACTCAGACGATTCTTTATGTGATTATAAAAAAGTTTATAACGAAGCAAACAGAGAGTTTTCTTATAAATTAAATGAAATATTTGTAAGCTCCACTGCTGACGTTGCCTATTTGTTTGAATTTGCTGATATGATAATGCAAATTGAAAACGATGATGATCCAAAGAAGATACTAGAAAAAAATCCAAAAAGAGTTATGTCAAAAGTAATTAAAGACACATTTAAAACCAGCAAAGTTTTAATTGGCCCAAGTAAAGAAGGGATCACCCTGTCAGAAGAGAGTTTACAAAAGATAAGGACTGATAGGTCTGTAAGACTATATACATTTAAATATTTTCTACATAGATTTGTTTACGTCAAGAAATTCCAAAGCCCAATTCGATGAGAAGTATCTAAGGCTCAAGGGTTCAATAGACCGGTCGGAAAAGATACCAACAACAAACTAAGCTGTTTAAATTAATAACTTCTCTTAATAATCAAATCTAAAATATATTTTAGATTGTTAAAAATGAAATTAACAATTCTGGAACTTTTGGCTAATGGCGCTAAGCCAATGTCTGTGTATTGTCCACAACCCGCATTGGTGATAGCAATTTCATGCAATAGTCCTGACCTAATCAGACATTTGGTTCAACATGGTGCTGATGTAAATGAAATACATCCACGGGTATAAATGCAATTTAATACTGTTATAAAATTATAATGACCGTTAAACTAATATGATTTTATGCATAGTTAAATAGCTATTCAGCATTGGATATTGCGGTATCGAGGCAGTTTACTTGGGAAAACTTAGAAGTAATAAGAGTGTTACTTGAGTGCGGTGCTAACGCTAATAGGAGTTTATACTACGACGGAGATTCATCAGACATCACTGTTAATTTAATACGAATATCGGCTCCAACGCTTCTGCATGTCGTCATTGCAAGAAAAGTGGAAAGTGAAAATGAAGAAGAGGTATAATCGGTTGAGAAATTTTCAATTTAAATTTAAAAAAATGCTTATTTAGTTTTGGTTAAACAGAATAGCAATAGAACACGCTCTATCTATTATTCCATCTTATTGATATACAAAACTCTATTACATTTTCAGATACGACACCATTTAATAGATCTTCTTTTGGATTACAATTGTAATCCAATATCGCAGTACAGAGGACGATCAGCGATTGATATGGCAATGGAAAAAAATATAAATGTGCTTAATGTTTTTGTGCGAAATCGTAAAACGAATCTTAATTGTGTTATTAATGATTTAAATCAGACTGTTTTAGTTAAAATGTTTTCGAATCCATACTTTAAAAGTATTGGTGCGGAGAGAATACAAATTGTGAGTTTCTTTCATTATTAAACGAAAGAATTGAGTTCAATTATTTTCAAACATGACTATTTATAAGTCGTTGACGAACGGTTAAAGATATACAGTATGATTTTTAAATCGTAAAATTGTCGCTTAATGACGATTGGCAGGACATATCAGTAGCACACTATCAATTAAGGATAGGTATATTAGAAAAAAATGTTTCATGTCGGCTTACTATTGAAATCCAAGGATACTTCAGGACCAATTCAAAGTATTTTTAAAAGTATTATCCTGAGTCACGTGATTTTACAGTTGACAAACATATTGGTATATGGCGCAGATCCTTTGCTGAAATGTAAGAACGGCCAGGATGAATATGAAAATCTTTTTGTGTTCGCTAAAAAGATGTTAAGCGAAAATCAAAATGTAATGCAAGGTAATGATCTGATATGCCAATAAATACAAAATAGTTTTGTTGGAGTAAACACATTTGCATGCCTACCCATTCCAGTAGAGCTAGTAACAAAGAAACTGAGGATTGATGAATTCATAACATACATACTTATAGACTAAGACGGAATTTTTCAAAGAAAATAATATAAACAATATTTACCAAAAAAAATAGAATATTGAAATCCAATTATTTTTATAAAATAGGTACGTAGTCTCACCGTGGAACCTTCGATGTATGATTGAATAATTGTTCTAGTGGGAAGTCAAGAAAACAAGGTAAAGAAACCTGAAAAGCCCAAGAAAGATGAAAAGCTTAGCATAAAATATACAGGAAAGAGTCAAACAGATGACAAAGAAGATTATAAGCAAGCTGTAGAACTCGTAACGGAATGTGCAAGGCTTATACATATACGCTGGTTGCAAGGGCAATTGGCTAAAAACCTTATCGAAACTATATACAAGTAAAAATAATAATTTTTACTTAGATGATTTTGTAAAATCTGACTAATATCTGAATATTAATGAGAAAAACTGTAAAATAGCTTCTAAGACAGAAAATGTATAACCGATAAGCACTCCTCGTTACCATGGTTACGATGTAATATCGATAAATGGTATCCATAGTAACAAACAAAATAAATGTTATTTTCGCTCAAATATAATTTAAATAATCTGTTACAGATTTAAACATCGACAATGGAACATGATTTTAAATGAATGTAAAAATAGAAAAGCTATCGGTCTTTGGCTTACGCCGCACAGGGCTATAGAAGTATGGGATATTTTTAAATCTACGAAAAAAAAATGTTACACCGACCGTAAAGTTTTGAAACACTTCCTATGTATTGTCACGTTTCTCACTTGGAGATTTTACAATTCTAAAAATAAAGATTCCGCGCCTTGGTCTAAGGTGACACCAATTGTCAAAGACCTAATAGAGAAGGATGTACACTATATTTTGAAAGAAAATAAATCTTCAAGTAAAATAACTGAAAATATACCATGGAAATGCACTTTTGTTAGGCCTGAGCTGGATAAAGCGGTACCTTACTAGTTACAATTAGTTATTATCATTTGACTGTTCAAGTCACCCGCGCTTTTTTGACATACGAATATGTCTGTGTTAAACAATACATTTATAAATATATTTCATTTTCATTTACTTTTTTTATATAGAAGAGGGCAAACGAGCAGGACGCCCACCATAAAGGTGAAATCGACGCCCATAGACACTCACGCGGCTGACACCTCGTGAGTGCGTTGCCGGCCTTTAAAGAAAAATTAGGAATTGGGGGGTAGGGGAAGAGGACGGGGGGGGGGGAAAGGATGGGCTCCGGAAGATTTCACTCACCGAACGAAACGCGAGTACAAAATGAACAAAGTCCAATTGTCTCACTTTACGCCGGTTTTTTGTGAGAGAGTGGTATTTCTCCGGTCGTGCTTGCCCATTCGGCTGAAACTCTAAGTAGCATGGCACTCCCACTCAAAAAAAACAGTAAAAGTTTAGAACTGATACTTTAGTGCTAAATTATTTTCAGATGAGAAAATTTAAAATATGCTTCGAGTGTGCTTTACCATTGGATCAAAATAAAATATCCTGCAACGTGTGTAAATTGATATCGTTTTGTTCCCTGGAATGTTCACGAGAAAATAAGGAAAGATTAAATTGTCATCCCTGTAATAATGATTTGAAATATTTTCCTGCATTAGACGTTTGAAGTCGGTGGATTTTTGAAAGGAACTAACGAATTACTATTTAACCTGAAGAATGAATAAAAATCGTAAAACATATACTTTTGTGTTTGTTTCATTATTATAATAAAAAAATAATGCACGTAAGAAGTGTGATAAATTATACCCAAGTTTATGATATATAACAAATAGACATTTTGCACTATTTGACTTATCTTATTTATTATACTTATCTGATTTTTAGACTATTAAAACGTATGTTTCATTTTATTTATCGCATTAAAAATTACATCATAATTTATTTTTCCACCATAAAATAAACTATTATTTTTAGAAGTGACTGGCCAACAATTTAGTCTTTACAGACTACATCTTATCTATAACATCAAACAAATTTGAAATTACAAGTTAGCTCTGTGGTCAATTTATACCTTTATAACCTTAAATTAAATTCGAAAGAGAAAACCTATAATTTTGTAAATGTTTATATTTTCAGGTGAATGAAATTAATATATTTTTGTTTTAACAAAACCACGTTTCAAGCTATGGCTTCCACTGCAAAGAAAATCAAGCTTTCAAAGCCTTCCGATTCAACAAGCTCCGACAAAAATACTTTACAAGAGTTTTTAAACAGTATTCAATTAAAGCGGGAAAATACAGCAAAGTCTGTTTTAGAATATAAATTTAACAAAAAACGAGTTAGAATAATTTCTCAGGAACAAATTGTACCTGATAATTGTAAAGGTATAGTGTATTGGATGTCTAGAGATAGCCGTGTACAGGATAATTGGGCATTCTTATTCGCACAGAAATTAGCCCTCAAGAACAAAGTACCTCTTCATGTTTGTTTTTGTCTTATTGCTAAGTATTTAGATGCTTCCGTCAGACAATTTCACTTTTTAATAAAAGGTAAGTTGAAGTTTTGTTTTAAACACGTATTACACCTTATTATAAAACACATAAACTTGTTTCTGATCGTTTGATTGTTAATAATTTCTATGTTTAATTTTCAAGGGTTAGAAAAAGTTGCGGCGGACTGCAATAAGTTAAATATACAGTTTCACCTATTGGAAGGCAGTGGGGCTGATGCACTACCTGAATGGGTTGTGAAACATAGCATTGGAGCTGTGGTTTGTGATTTCAATCCCTTAAGAGTGCCAATGGGTTGGTTGGATGGTGTTAAAAAGAAACTTAAGAAGGATGTTCCTCTCATTCAGGTAAATCACATCTCTGGCAAACTATCTGTCCTATAAAGTATTTGATCAGGCTTAGCTACTTAAAATTGTATAGTAGATTTAACGTCTCATGTTGACCAACTTAACTATTTTTAGGTAGATGCACACAATATTGTGCCATGCTGGGTAGCATCAGATAAGCAAGAGTATTCTGCTAGAACTATAAGAAACAAAATTAACTCTAAACTCGATGAATATCTCACTGAGTTCCCACCAGTTGTAAAACATCCTTATAAAAGTGAATTTGAAGCTGAGGTAACTAATATGTTTTAAATTACACAATCATATGTATTATTTTATTGTAAACATAGGACATCTTGTTATTCAATAGTCTAGAAATGGAGGCCTGTTGATCTTTAACAGTTTTTTAAAATAGGTGTAATAGTTGAGAAAGATGAATTAATTCTGTGGGTCATTTGGAATTATTATTGTTATAGGCCTATGCTTAATGTTTTAGATAATTAAATTGAGGATGAAGTATTTTTTTTATTTTGTAAAATGTAATAGTTTTAAAGTTAATATAATTAATTTTAAAATTTGATACAGATATGAATGTAAAAAATATTTTTTTCCCAATTAAATTTTGGAATTAGTTGTATTTAAGCTTTTTCTATATTTGCAGCCAATAGATTGGGATGACGCAATTGAATCACGAGAAGCAGATAAATCAGTCGGGCCAATAGAATGGGCTGGTCCCGGTTATGATGAAGCTGTTAAAATGTTAAAAAGCTTTCTTGATACACGCCTTAAAATATTCGCCACCAAACGAAATGATCCCACACAATGTGCTTTAAGTAATCTGTCCCCTTGGTTTCACTTTGGTAAGGTATAGACACTTTCATTTACTTTTCACTACTTAACTTAAAGACGGGACTCAAATTTATTTCAGAATATTTATTGTCTGTTGTTGGACATATTAAATCTATTCAATTTATTGAGATTTACCTTTAAGTATCCATGACTGATTTTAAATTGTTTATAATTGAAATACAATAAAGTAATGTAAAATTTGTTCTACTAGGTCAAATATCAGTACAACGTGTAGCGTTATGCGTACAAGAATTAAAATCCAAGTATACCGAGAGTGTCAACTCTTTTCTTGAGGAAGCCATAGTTAGACGAGAGTTGGCTGATAATTTCTGCTTTTATTGTGAACACTATGACAGTATTAAGGGTGCAAGCAATTGGGCGCAGAAGACATTAGATGATCACAGGTGTGTTACTTTTTTTTTTTTTTTTATAGAAGAGGGGGCAAACGAGCAGGCGGCCCACCATAAAGGTGAAGCCGCCGCCCATAGACACTCACGCGGCTGGTAGCTCGTGAGTGCGTTGCCGCCCTTTAAAGGAAAGGGGAGAGGGACGAGGGAAGGGGAAAAGGATGGGCACCGGAAGATCTCACTCACCGAACGAAACGCGAGTACAAAATGAACAAAGTCCAATTGTATCACTTTACGCCTGTTTTCTGTGAGAGAGTGGTAATTCTCCGGCCGTGCCTGCCCATTCGGCTGACACTCTTAGTAACAGCATGGCACTCCCACTCACCCACACTTTTTTACTATGATAGCACAGTTTCTATATTGGTGCATGAACTTCTCTACAATTCTAGCCATTGTTTGATTTATGGCAAAAATGTTCGTATAATGTTTAAATTTTAGGAAAAACATAAAAATTATTTAATAGGAAATAAAATATACAATAATAAAATAACATGTTTACATATAAAACACTTGTCCGATATACCAGTTACTGAATTTTTATCTTAGCTAATAAGTTTTTTTAATATTTTCAGAAAAGACAAAAGAACACATGTGTACACATTAGAAAAGTTGTGTAGAGGTGAAACGCATGATGATTTATGGAATTCGGCTCAATTACAATTAGTTCGAGAGGGCAAGATGCACGGCTTCCTCCGGATGTACTGGGCTAAGAAGGTTCTAGAATGGACTACGAGCCCCGAGGAGGCCTTGAAGTACTCCATATACATGAATGACCATTTCAGTGTTGATGGAAGAGATCCTAGTGGATATGTTGGTATGTTTTAAGCTTATTATATGACATAATAAATTTGACTTTCAAATGTCAAATAGTGTCAAATGCCAAAAAAAGTGTATCAAAGACCTCCAACTTACCTTATATAGAGACTAGTAGCTTTTGCAAGCGACTCGTCCGCGATGAAAGAGAATAGCGATCTAAGTAATTTAATGTTACTAACATAGTTTTCTTGTACCTACTAACACCTATGAGTTACTTTATATAAGATACTCCACTTGTTCATATGTATATATATTTTTATTTATTTTTTTATTATTCGTGTTTTTTTGTTATTGTTGTTTCTGATCTTAGATTCGATTTCCGCTTCTATGTTTTAACCTTATTTTGGCTTTATTACTAATCTATTTTTATTGTGTAAACTTTTTTTAGATAAGCTTTTTTTGCTATATTTAATGAGGTTTACCTTTTATTATTTGGTCAAGCTAATAAGTACGTATTTCGTACTCATAACTTCTTAAGAATTTTCTTTCAACTCTTAACCATCATCCATCATCAGCTCATCCACATAAGAAGATGACTATCAGAATATAAAATTGTCAGAATAGTAATTGACGTTAATTTGAAAGTTGCCCTCGATTTCCCCAAATCATCCGATCCTGTAAAGCTACATCATCCCTGAGTAACACAGGCTGTTTATAATTCCAATTGTAACAAGATTTTAGCCCGTGAAAGAAAGCCCTGTCGAGATCATTAAAAAACGCTATATACTTAACCAAATTACACGTGGGCGAAGCCGCGGGCGGAAAGCTAGTCATTAATAAAATTAAATTTTCAGGTTGTATGTGGTCGATTTGCGGTATACACGACCAGGGTTGGGCGGAGAGGGCCGTGTTCGGCAAAATACGATTCATGAACTACGATGGTTGTAAAAGGAAGTTCGACATTCGCGCATTTATTGCACGCCACGGCGGAAAGGCACACAAATATGTACCTGACAAATAAACATTTACACGTGTTGTGTGAACGCGCGGATACAGTTAACTCCATATAACGTCATTTTAACGACATCTCAGAAATCAATTGGTTTAGCTTGTTTTCTATACAATGTATTTTCTTTATCTCTATTTAACGACCAGTAATAATGCCATAAAATGCACGGTCTCTTCAGTGTCGTTATATAGAGTTTACATAGTATTGTCAAAGTATCGTAAAAATGTATGGTGAGAATGTTTGTTTTTAAAATATGCACAGTATGATTATGTTACAGTAAAAGTTAAACGAGTTTTAAACCGCTATTTTTTTGTTACATTATCTACAGTTCGATTAAGTTTGAGAGGTATTGTGACATCGAAACAGACACATAAATGTGTCTGAGCTCAGATAAGCGTGCGATATTAGTTATTAATAAGCAATTGGGAGTAAAACATTGTTTTTATTAAGTATACCGTTGGTAACACACAGATTCAAAATGCTTTAATTATTTAAAATTATAAGTTGTATTTTGAGGTTAGTCGTGATGAAAACAATTTTAAAGTCGCACGTTTGTTTTATTTTATTAGCAATAACTTGTGTACGCCAATAATGAGCCTGGTCTGCCAATGTGAGTACAGCAGGTGTTAACTTTTTATGGCTAAGGCTACACAATTATATTTTAAGTACTTAGAGGGTAGTACGTAAAAACTTGTTCCGCCTGCGAAATGTACAATTAACACGGCAATTTTTGAATGTATGTTTTTTTTGATTACGTACAAGAGTCTCATTTTTATACATTAAATACTAGCTGGTCCCGAAAAAAATATGTCTCTAAAACTAGATGTTGGCCGATTCTCAGTCCTCTATATGGCCACAAAATTTCATGAGAATCAGTCAACCCGTTTTGGAGGAGTAAGGGTACAAACATTGTGACACGGGAATTTTATATATTAGATGATCCGTAGTTGCTAACTTTTGTCTTATATACAGTTCATGTAACATAAATCTATGTAAGTTTTATGTATATTTTCCCTCGTCCCTCTCCCCTTTCCTTTAAAGGGCGGCAACGCACTCACGAGCTACCAGCCGCGTGAGTGTCTATGGGCGGCGGCTTCACCTTTATGGTGGGCCGCCTGCTCGTTTGCCCCCTCTTCTATAAAAAAAAAAAAAAAATATTACTTTTGTGTTTAGTAAATCTCTGTTTGTATTTAAAAAGATCTGTAATTACATCAAGACTTAGTTCTGTATTCCAATATTTAATTCTAGACTATCCTCTTGAATTAATTTTTGATTGCCTTAGATTATTCTATCGGTCTAGGTCTTAGGTTTTATTTGTATATTTCAGTATACCAGTAACATCCATTGTAAAAAAACTAGTACTTTTTTATACTCAAATACTGGATTTTGATTTAGCGAAGCTAACATTAGTATCTTAATTTTTTGAAATGTCTCCAAATCTTTTATTTGAAGTCTACCAGTATCTGTTCTGTACACCAGTTTTTAAGCGTTAATTAGTAATGAAGGTATATATATAAGGTTTTATATACTTTTGAAAATACATCATTGATTTGAATTAGTTTTTTCTTTATTCCTTAGAAATTTTGTTTTAAATATTTAAAAACAATATCGCTAGTAATACTGAGTAATCAGGTCACGTGGTTGATTAACTATTGAACTTGATGTAAAAAAGATTTAACCTAACATGCAATCAGATATTTTTATTGTTATGATAACTGATAGTGGGTTGTCTGGAAGAGATCGCTTATAAGGCCGCCCGTTGCTTTCATATGTATTAACATCTATTAACGTAATTTACTTCTACTGTTTAGGTGCAATAAATGAATAAATAACTTAATAGCGGTCCTGAATAAAACATCGGTTGCTTATAAATATTTTTATTCATGAATGTGACTTGATTACACAATCATATATTTTTAATCAGATATAGAAAAATAATATCAAAGAGCTTTTATTGGAACATTTGTGGATAAGTTTTTCGTGTTTTAAACATTTTCTCCTTCGTCTAAATACATTTGAAGGATTAATAACTCAAAACATCAACGGCTTCACTTAAATGAAAAAATTAGAACGTCACGTCCACTTGTCAAACATTTATATTATGTCATTTTATTAACTAAAATATAGGAAATGATTTACACACAATAAAATCGAAAACAAAAAATTAAGTAAAAATAAGTATTTGTTACGACTGACTGTTTATTATGGAATTTGTAATATGTACCCGAGTAACTGTTTGAACACAAATCGTGGTGTTAGGACTCAAATCTTCCAAGACTTCCGAACGACCGTGATTTGTAAAGGTCGTCAGGTTATCGCATGTAAACGTCGATGCGCTGTTCTTTACAAAAAAAAATTGTCAGCGGTATAGGACGCCGCGCAAACGTCACGCGATAACCCCAAT
The DNA here is from genome assembly GCA_951799465.1 of Leptophobia aripa. Taxonomy (NCBI): domain Eukaryota; kingdom Metazoa; phylum Arthropoda; class Insecta; order Lepidoptera; family Pieridae; genus Leptophobia; species Leptophobia aripa. Next base: position 4,053,102 of record OX637280.1, read on the forward strand.
CAACACACGATCGATTGCATAGAAAAAGTATTAAATTTCGTAGAAAAAATGAGACGGTATCCAAGGAACTTGAGCCGCAACAGAATCCGGAACTGAACGGGAATGTTAAGCTGTTAGTGGATTCTTTACTCGGAAATAAAAAAAAAATATTGAAAATTAAACGGTATAAAGGCGTTTGCACACTATCCCTAGTCGAAGTTTGGACTTGTGGCGATTAATAGGGATAGTGTGTAAGGGCCTTAATGTCTAAGCTTCCGTGTGTATAGTGTGTGTGTGAAAGCAGAGCTACATCTGTCTCGTTCACTGAACGCAGCACGAGTTCTTGTGGCCATTCCTCTTCAGGCGAGATTTTGGCCGGTACTTCTCCAAGTACGAGAGCTGCTTCGCGTTGATGGCACCGCGACGTTGGCTGGAATAAAATCCATGTACAAATCGTGACAAAACAAACAACCTCTGTAGAATTATAGTCTAGCCTTTTCTGTAGCAATTCAGAGGAGAAGAGGAAAGAATTGGATCCCACAAGGTGGCGATTTAACACCATCTTTGGGGATTAAATTTAGTTGCAAATAAATTCCTATCATTACCACTAGGTAATTTAAAAAATAAGTGTCTGAAGACAAAGTAACAACTGTTAAGCTTTATCGTTCGGACGCAAAACCGGGTCAAGTTATTTCGACTGTTATTTTATTTTTTATTACTTAAACCTATACAGCTTATCAAAAAAAACTTCACACAATAAAAATAGATTAAAAATAAAGCCAAAATAAGGTTAAAACAGAGAACCGGAAATAGAGTCTAAGATCAGAAAAAACAATAACAAAAAAAAGCACAAACAGAAAATAAAAATATATATATACATATGAACAAGTGGAGATTATGTTATTATGTGAAGAACGAGCATTTAAGTGTATGTGTGTGTGTAATTGTGTTGCTGTGTGAGTGAGTGTGCGAGGTTGAGTCTTAGTTTTTTTTTAAAGAATTTCTACTTAGGCCAAATATATCTAAGGATCCGATCTAAGGATAAATATCTGAATGCATGAGGTAAGATATGTTTGCAACTCACTCCCTGATACTCTCAACAGCTTCCTCGTACTTCATTCCGAGCTCAATGAGCGCGATGGCAACCATAACTGGTGCGCGGCCGAGTCCCGCGACGCAGTGTACTGCGACTGCCGCTTCTGGCTTGTTTTGAGCTCTGAAAATATATAGAATTCCCCTTTATAGTCCAAAGTTTAATGGTTACTTTTTTTTTAAATACCCATACCACTACAACCCACTATTCGATATCTTTATTGTCACAAATGGAAAAAGATTTCTGTGCCAGACAATGTTGATTGCGCATATATAACGATTGGTTTGAGACTCGCGTGCATTTCAACTAGGCAAACACTGTTTCTCCAACCCACCAAATAAAAATGTGGGTTGCCTGTAAGAGAACGCTTATTAGCGATAAGGCCGCCCGTTGCTCTTATATGTTTTAACGTCTCTTACTTCTACTGTTTAAGAGTAAACAAATAAAATACATTTTTTGATTTAGTATTATTTAATTTTTTTTTTATCAATTACTACTGTGTGTATTGTTTTATAACTACTCATTAATCTATAATATTGCCTATTTTATTTGATAATAAATAAATTAATATTTCGATATTTTTTGCAAGAGTTTAGCTGGTTTAGTAACATAAGTTAACAATATATTTTTGTTAAGTTTACAATTTATTCACTAGCAGATAGTAGATTATAACTATAAGATGAATATCACGATCAACGCCATTAAGCAAAGACGAAATTATTTGCACAGAAACCGTGTCCTTGAAATGCCCATCAAAAATGTCTTTATTAAATCGAAAAACTGAGCTCCCGTTATAAAAATGATGTATGACGATGACCACCTGTGTATCGTTATAGGAATTAAAACAAACGATTCGCGTCATACCTTCCGAGAAACGATTTCACAAATTCTTTCTATTTTAAACGTACGACGTCACAGAAATAATATTTTTGCTACTAATGTGAGATTTTTTTAATATTCTTATATACAAAATCATGTCAAATACAAAAAAAAGAGGGTAGTTATAGTTTTTACGCTACCGAAACTGTTAAAACGTTATTTTAATATTGTCAAGTGGATTAAACGCCATATTGTATAAACCATTGTGGCTCTAGTATGTGACGTAGTTTTAAATAAAATAATCTTCTAAAGAGATTTGGTTGATTGGTTATTACGTGAATATGCTTTTATCTAAGAGTGCATTGCGTTCACCTGCACTTTGAGTACGCACATCTAGATAGTTTGCATTGACCCAAATATGACCGATATCACTTTCTCTTTGGTTACCATACGGTATTATATGTATAAAGCTTATGTTACAGTATCTTTACTATATAGATATAGAACTAATTTTAATTGATTTGATACAAGGATTAAATCCTACCCACCGAGTAAACCAAAAAACTTTTATGTACGTAATGCATACACAAGTATCGAACATTAGTATACCCACATATATTATATGTTTCGGTTAATCAATTATGACTAAAAAGATTTTTAATAAGGTTGTGTCTATAACAAGTGTTTGATAGCTAATCATAATGTTTGAAAGATAGTTAAAGAAAAGGCATCAGACAGAGATGAATGACACTTTCCTCATATCTGCCCTGGACCCCAACGTGGGGCCTTAGGACACTCCTTAGTAAAGTTAAATATTTAAGAAATAGTGAATTTCAATATAAAAAAAAACTCCTTCATGTTCATTTGCAAACAGACAAGCGATAATATTATTCATATGAAAGGTGTCAGAGCAAAAGTTTTAATTGATACCATCAAAATAAATGTCGGTACTCACTTGTCGCGCAAAATCTCAAACCAATCCTCGACAACGTTGGTCGGAGGGAAGGTGCCATCATCGTAAGCGAGGTCCCTAACTTCGATGCCCTCGGCCTTCAACGGTGCCGTATCGTAACTCGGCTCACAGACGCGCACCACCGTGCACACGTTATGCTTCCTCAGCTCCTGAAATTACATTGTTCGATTTATTTATTATTACTATAATTAAAACGGCTTATAACAACCACTTTCAATAATTATGGGACGCTCACAGAACTTCAAGCATACATATAGTCTGCTATCCATCCGCATACAGATCGCACTCAGGGTACGTATTCAGAAGAGCATTGGCCAGTGGGCTCTTTAGCTAATTGTTAAAGATTTATTGCGAGATAAAAAAAATTAAACTTTATGTAGTTTCAATAATAAATTAACACAAATTAGATACATCTAGGTTAAAAATAGAAATAGATTTTTAAATGATGTAAAAACGAGGGATGTAAAACCTTAATCGCCCTATAAAGGCTCTCGTGTAGAAGTGGACAGATGCAGTAAATGTCACAAGTGGCAGACCTTGGAAATGGGCCATGACCGATTACCAACCTCCGTCGATAAGTATAAAAACTACTTCATATGAAATATTTGAATTTAGAATAAATTTCTCTTAATTTTTTTATTTACCTACATTTCAAGCGCAATTTATAAACCACAGAGTATACGAGAATTGTCTATTTACAACCAAGTTTGGAGATAGTAATGCTTTCCTCAAATCGCGTGTGTATTTTACACATCAAAAATACTCTAAACCCAACCAACCCATACTTGATCTATTAGAACGGTGATATTAAAAATTATTTAATTGACCTTTTTGCTAATAACCTCGTTTTCTACGAACAGGAATTACAAACGTAATTCCATGTATTTTCAACGTCATAATCGCATCAAAACTCGTCCGTGTAATTACTTAGGTCACCTTCGATTTTGATCATATATTTGATAGGTCGCCTCCACTTTGCAAATCGTGAAACTATGTTTAACACATTGACGTTATAGATAAGGCTGCATATTTTATTGCGTTTCTTTGTAATAGCTAATACAAATTAATTTAAAGCGAATTCGACCACAAAAAAAAATCTTGCAAAGATTTTTACATAATCAGATCTCATGTAAAGCTTAACACCGGATCAGATTTAACAAAAAGATATGTGGACACGCTGCTTCGCTAACTCGCGTCATTATTGCGTTATTTTTCTATTATTTAAGCAAAATTTAATTTACATTCCACTACTGAATCGTGGAAGCCAGTCTCTTTGACACATGTGCAACAAAATAACATACTCGTAAGCTATAAAGGCTATCAAGTATTAAAAAAGGTGTTTTTATGTTATACAAATCTAATATCCGTAACAAAACGACTAAAGTATATTTACATAATAAAAAAATAATTGTTTACTAAAGGTATGAGGGTTCAAAGACCGACGAAGGATTTTGAAAAATATACTCCTGTACTCAACAGTTATCATTTATTTACTATGTTCGAGCAAGAGCTCAATGTACAATCCAGTTAATAATGTCTTCATTATTGTACATTGTCAAAAGTATTGTTATAGGATGACAATATACTCGTACATGATCACAGAATATGACATGTAACAATAATTGATAGAACCAATTTGGGTTACATCTCTGTTCATGGACAACAAATCACAGACAATAGGTATAATTAAATTACTTTTTTACAACAGGATGTGTATCAGTCAACGCAATAAAAATTTGCCAAACATAACGTTTAGGACAGATATTTGTGAGTCAGTAATTGGAAATAACAGATCAAACAGACCAGCTTTATCAAAGATATAGCTTTGGGTTTATATATTTTTTTAAATATTTAATAGTTTTTGCTACTTGGAATGTGAGCGGTGCGTGTGAATAGATAAACAGATAGTTTGAACCCATATTAATGTGTCCGGTTTTAAATAAAACCTACATCAGGAATTCCTGCACAAGGTTGATAATTAGGTTTAATATATACATTTATTAAGAGAGAAAAAATTGTCTTATCACAAAGTAGAAGCCATTTGACACCGTACCTAGAATACACGCCTTATCAGTCAAGGTTTAAAATGAATTACGTCACATCAACGTCACAATTGCAAGTGGAGAATTAAATCTCTTAATGACATTACGGTTTAACATAACCCCCGTTCGCGTTAAGATTATAAACTGTTATAAGCTGTTTAATCCTATATGAAGAGTAAATTTAGCCTGGTAATCCTAAAGTTTATCTTTATGGCCCATTAATTTGCAAGAACATTTATAAACTGTTGATTATGAATGAAAAACGATTGTTTCCATTCTAAACATTTTGGTGGAAAATGCTACTGAATGTTGAGTTACCTGCAAGTACGACTGGATGGTAACGTCAGACGGACGGTCGGTAATGAGGAAGCGCATGGTCTTATACTCGATGAGCGACGGCGCCGGTCTGATATCCTTCTGCTTCATGGTGCCGGCTGCTACTTCGCTCGGATCAACTCAACTGCTCTCACTCGGATGTTTAGTTGAATCACGACACCAAAGTCTAACAGACAAACTGTCACTCTATTTCCACACAACACACTTCAGTTACGTGACTTTTTTTTAGAAAGGGTCCAATTATATAATGAGGACCACCCACATGGAGGTCGCTTTCAAACACTTGAGCACATCCGAAGACAAATAAACCGAGGATCTGAATTTGGTTACCAAAACAAAAATTATGCAAACATAAGCTGGCAACTCAATATGGTTCGTACGGGTCCGAATTTCAGGTAACTGAAACAAAATATACATTTAAATATATTTGAGAAATTCAACGCATCAGAGCGAGAGGGAGCATTATATAAAAATAGAACTGAGATTATAAAGTTTCGGTCATGTGAGTGTGTCCAGCGGTCGAGGTATTCTGAATGACTGCCAACGTACTGTCACAGCCGATCGGAGCGCACAACCAGTGATAACATGATAGTAAACAACGCAGTAATCATTTAATTGTTTACATAGATACTTCTCAAATGTATCGATAGCCAAGGTTATCGTATTAATCTGACAATGAACTTGACATAGAATAAACTGGATTTATTAATGGATTACCTGTGGGTGGGTAGATATCGCGTAACGCTTGGGTGAGTGGCTCCCGCCAGCATGGGTCCAGTAGAACACTCTACCTTGCCTCCACGAAACGCCCTCCCGTTTATTTGTGTTGAGCCTGGCAGTACTCCGCGCTGTCCAAGCGGAACTCCATCAATGTCGCCACAGAACGAATGCTCAGCTGCAATAATAAAATGACGCACTATTTTCACTTGGGATCAATTTATACAGCTAATTATAGAGTTGTTAGCTCAATTGTCACTATTTATGGGTGGTATTAGTCAACTTTGTTATTGTTTCAATATTTTGACGATTTAAGATAATATGATGACACTTATATTTACATTTAGATTACTGAAAACATCACATTTGTTTTGACATTTGGTGAAAAACAAGCGTCGATTCGTATTTTTACATACTCCGCAGTGTTTTTACGAGTTAACATTCTCGAGTGAACGACGCCACACATTTTGGCAACTCATTTTGAGGACAAAATTTAGCGAAATTTAACTCGTCTGGCACTGTATGAAGTCAGTCACAGTTTATCTAAGAAGCAGAAGCAAATGTTTTTAAAGATTTTTTTAATAAATGGGCCTTGCTGAACGTTGGGTAAGAGCCAAAAGTCACAAGAACGCTTTAAAATGATTTCAAATTTAGAAGGATCCATCTAACCGGCGACAAAAAATTATCAGGAAATAACGCGCGTCTTGCACGATTTGGGGGCTTAGTTATGAAAAGGGATTTGATAAAAAAAACCTATACCCTCCGTAGCGAGACGGTCGATAAACTCCAGACCAGACATTTAACAATGCAGACATTTTCAATTTACCATTTTAGCTATCTCCCTAGTGTCTAGCCATTTTAATGGACATGCCAGTTATGTATATCAAGAACCTTCCCCTGATCTAGCGTATGTCGATGATGATTTACGCATCACAATATTCGAGAAACAGTCGATGTTAATTATGTCGATGGTATTTGGCAGCATAATAAACTAGGAAATTTAATAGACCACTCGAGTGTGGAATTCTAGCACACGCATGACGTACCGGAGACTAGCCACAAAGACCTCAGAACCACAATATTAACCGTGTTATTGGTATCACATTCCAGATATCCTATATAATTTGATATGTAACTGTAGGCTTATTGGATTTAAAAACTGGGTTCATTTTCAAACCCAACCCAAATTTAAAAATTAAGTCTGTTAAAATCTATTACAGTTATGTACTAAATTCTACGATCACTGTTCATGTAATGGATGTATTTTTTTAATATGATGAAGACAATGCTTTCATTTTTTATAAAATTATACATATTTCTAGTTTACGTTTAGCTAGAACTACTGTCATGAAGTACCTCTATGGATATTTCAAAGTTATCATTTCTAAAAAAAGCGATACCGGTAGGCAGGTATCTGTTTTTAGAGAGATTTTTTGCTTTAGGTAAAGTTGCATTTTTGTCTGCATTTTTTTTTTAAGTGAATGTTATCATCTACAAACCAGTTGCGATGGTCACCATACTGCAGAGTTGGGTTCGATTACTCCTAAGGTAAACATTGTGTGATAAGCATGTTAAGCGTGTTATAAAGAGTATATATGTATATGTGTTAGAACACTAACACAAGCGATAAATAGCTTGTCAACTTTTAAATAAGGCATTAACTGTAATATGAGGAATATTATTATAACGAAGTGTCATAGATTAATTCAGCGGAAATATTTAGCCGAAACCACTACATAACCAAATCTATAGCGTTAATCTAAGTAATTATTGATATACCACCGATAAGAATGATAGGGACGCAGAAATGTATGCGAAACATTAAAAGATTAGCTAATCGTATAGGTTCAGGAACAAGTTATTCGTTCTATAGCATTGTATTTATGGTTCCGTTACTTTTCACCCACTGACAAAATCACCAAATAAATACATTATATATATATATATATATTATCCTATGATATGATGATCCTATCCAGGCGGTGTCGTTTCTACATTAGAGGTGTTCCGTCTTATTTATTAAATCAAGTCATCGTATTTATTATATATTATGAACTGAAGTATAACCAAATTGTTCTAGTGAGTCCAATACAAAACAAACATTACTACCTGACAATTTTCAACAGGTGTTAAATGTTTGTGACTCTTTAGAGATTAGTTGAGCGTGGTCATAGTATATAACCAGTAACGAACGTGTCTAATCACGTTCTTAGGCTAATTGTTAATACGAGACACGTTAAGCTCATATAACTATATACTTCACCAATATCGATAAAAAATTCAAACAGTTGACGACTCGGTATAGTATGCTTAGTTATGTTATGTTCGTTTTTGTTTGGCTATGGTCTTTGGGCATTTATTTACTAAAATAGGAATAGATGAATAAAGAACTGTAGATAACAACAGCACAACTAGGGGTACGCTTAGTGTTTAGCACCTACAAGTATTCGGTTACATAGGAGCTTGCCGACCAATATAAAATTAAGGAACAAACCATAATAATAAATTAGCAACTCAATACAGGACCAGATATTTAAGGATTAAACGAACGTTGATACAAATTGAAGATCGATGGTGCATTTAACAAAGCAGTACCGCGGGGCTATGTACTTAACAGCGTTGACATTGAAACTAGTATTTGTCTAACTATCTTATTAGTAGTTATCATTATAAAACGATCGATTGTTTGAATTGTTGCGACAATGGTGACATTAAAAAACAATCAAGTCACTCAAACTTTAATTTATCTTCAAGGATTTCTGTTCGAAAAATCTGTCAGAGCACAATTGTGTGTAGAGATTTTAAAACAATGTTTGACGTTTTATAAAAACACGTCGCTTGTCTCACAAATATCTAATATAAAATTCACGTGTCTCAATGTTTGTTCCCTAACTCCTCCGAAACGGGTTGACCGATTCTCCTGAAATTTTATGGCCATATAGAGTAGGACTGAGAATCGGCCAACATTTATTTTTAGAGACTTTTATTTGGCAAAACGATCATAATCGGCTCGTTCGAATATATATAATCAAAGGTTTTCAAACGTAAATAATAATATATATTACTATAATTTAATTACATCGCAATTAAAACTAATTGTGTTTGTTTATACGTCACCCACAAGATTTATTGACGATTGAATATTCCAGATATGTGTATATTATTAGATTTATTGGCATCCACCATGTAATAAATTGTCTAATTTATTGAATAAACGCATCTTGTTATCTAAACAATGAATAATGCCAATGTATATTAATTTTTCAATTCAGATTCAGTGACTAAGACTACAATTCTTTTATCACATATTATTCAGCTGATTTTCCTTGTATTGTGCCATAAATCATTGTATACTGTTTATAATTAGTTACATCTTTTATATTCACGTAACAGAAAACCACTTGAGATACATTGAATGCTAATATCAATTTCAATCGCTCAAAACTCAAAACGTATTTCAAATGTCCCTCCTTAAGAATAACCCGACTTAAATATCAGATGAATATCTCAATTTGACATTAGCAGGCACAGGGAATATTCTCGAACACATGTTCCCGGGTGCTTAGTGAAAAACGAGACACAAAAAAGATTTTAAGGTTGCATTATGCCACAAAGCATTTACCTGACTCCCTGCACATTGAAAACATACAACCCAAAGAGAAACGTATAACGTTCCAGTCACGCACACCGCCAGACAACTCTCAAAACGTGTCAGTATTACCACCGTGGTTAACAACAGAACTTACATGTATCCAACGCGACGGAAGGTTGAACTCAAAAGTTAATTTACTGTATAGAAAATAAACGAAGCGAACTATTCACAAGCTGTCGTCGTAGACAGTGAGTAGGTTAAATCGTTCACATTGCAACGGGTCGACACGGTCCGTGCCGCGATCGAGCAGAGCAGAGACTGGCACGAGTTCGTAGCGAGCTGGCGGGCTGACCGAGACCCGACGTCACAGCGACGGCGGTGGGTGAGGATGGCGTCACCATATGCTTTACACGAACGCACACAAGCTCAACAAGCTATTTTACTTGTGCGATAAAACTTCGCCAAGTTCATCACAACATAGGTTAGACAAAACAGTAATTAATATGCACATAAGCATCGGACAATAGATACCACAAGACAAAACATGAATATCATAAATATAATTCAGTTGAATGGGCGGATGAACGATGTGGTTTTTAAGAGTTGAATACATGCGAAATTAGGATAGGAAAATACAATTCAAGCCGCATCCTACGCAGTCATTAAAATACGGCATATAAATATAATAAAAATACATCAAATTTATATAATGTCGTCTACCCTCATACTCTAGTGTTAAAAAATTACGGATATTTCGATCGTCGTTTAAATATAGATGGGTGTTCAGCAATTTTGTCGCTAAGTCTAATCAGAATATTCCACTTAGTTGCACTGTAATCTCCTTAGTCCATTAATATTTGTCTACTTTTTTTAAAATCTAATAGTCACAATGTTTCCTTTCGGAATGTATAAATCAAACTCCATTAAATTTGTTATATATATAAATATTACATCAATTGTATATGTGATTATTGTATGACAGGAGAAAAATTGTAACAAAAGAAAGTTATAAAAGACAAATGACAAAATGAACAAAAAAATAAATTAAAATAGTTTACACGTAAAGAGGTTTTAATCCTGTGACTGAACACAATGCAATATGTACATAAGTTGCAATGATTGTGCAACATTTTATGTATCACAACGCTGGTGGCCATTTTTATTTACAATAGAGGTTTAAAATTACAACTGTTACTCATTAATACACTTGGTAATAAGAGCACAGTAGTCGTGTTGAGTGTTCATCACAAAGCCAGCAGGAATACTGATGACCTATGACAATATGTGGAGGCGTGGAAAAGGTTATATTTAGCACGGAATGTGACCTTCAAAATACTTAACGCCAAAGATATTTATTCAAGTGACAGGATAATTATCTTTTATGCTACCGGGAACATTAGACCAAAATAATATTAAGGTATATTGGTAGTGATCAGAGTATATAGCTTTTATATAAAGATTAATTGAAGTAAATTAATACGCGTCTCGTTCTACTATCAATTGAAATTATATAGGTGCTAACTAACAGAGCATTCATTGACGACAATTAGAATAAGGTACTTGAAAGGTTCAAATGTATAAATGTACGAGCATTGATTATATTCACAAAGCCACAGTCCACGTGATTGAGGCACGAGGATAACAAAATCAACGTGTTTCTCTTATACAAACAATCTATTGTTAACCGACCTCCCGAGCTCCCACGACAAACGTGCTTCGCTACTAACCAACCACGACAACATTCGTTCATTTTACCATTAAATTCGTCCAAATGTGTCCGAATTTTAATGAAACAACAGACAACAAAAACATATATTTTCTCATTCTCTTTTTTTCTGTTGCTGTGTTCTTCTCTTGTCTGCTGTGTTTTTTTTATATAGATTACACGAAGTCATCAAAGATTTAAAAACAGTAAATTTAAACATCATGCATTCTTCGAAAATAACATAGAAATTTCTACTTTTTTTGTCTAAAGATTTTTGAGACGCAACGTGCTCATACACGTCGAAATCGTGAATAAAGTACCGCCAAAGAGGGATACGACATGGTACTTGAGGCATTGGCAACAGGTTGTGGAGGTCTGGTAGGCAGATACTCAAAGCAGCTATACAAGGATAGCGTGTTCAGAAGCAGTTGACGACGAGCAATCGTTTGAAGTGCGGGCACAAATTCGACGAACCTTGTCTTTACTAAGTCTCCCAAACAATATCACCTCGCACACTCACTCACACAGCAACACCATTAAACACACACACACACACTTAAATGCACGTTCCTCACTTGATATACTCCACTTGTTCATATGTATATTTTTTTGTTCGTATTTTTTATTTCTGTTTCGTATTTCTGGTTCTATGTTTTAACATTATTTTGGCTATGTTTTTTATCTATTATTTATTGTGTAAACTTTTTTGATATGCTGTATGGGTTTTAGAAATAAAATAAAAAAAACTGATATAACTGCAAACGTTTTCTGTAATATTAAATTTTATTATAAAAGCCGTGGTATTAAACAACACAAAGTACCCTCTGTTTTAAAAATGATAATATACCCTTTAAAGGTCAATGCCGACTACAATTTTTCAGCGAATCGTTATAAAACTTTACATCATGCAAATAATCCAAGCAATTCAAATTATCTAGAACATTCAAAATTTAGTAGTTTACTGATCATATCGTTTCGTAGATAACACACAATCTTGACCAAGAATGATACCATTTTCGATACGATACGTGGTGGTTTTGATAATGTAAAAAATTTCTAGACTTAATAATCATCAGACAAAGCATCAAAATTATAAGAATTAACTGCGAGGAATCATATTTTAATACTTTCAAGACAATCACAGATGTTGCACCATGATGCATTCAGCAAAGGGCACATCGCATTCACTTTGTATGTCTGGGTGGGGAACATGAGGAATTCAACTTTCACGACTCTGCTGCAAAAACCAATCGCGTACACACTCCAATGTTTCAGTCAATTTTAACAAATGCAACCTATTTTATATATAGGACAATATCCAAAGTACGATTACGTACCAGCTCGATTATACGAACAACTGGTGACAGTGTGTATCTGGTACTGGTAAGGCCTCATAATTTCCAAAAAGGTCACAAACTTTAGTACATGTAAAATATTTATTGTCAATTTAATCATGATTGATATAAGGGGTTTACGGAAAATTTATTTTTGGTACTGTCCAATGATAACTTTAAATTGTCACAACGAAATTGTCGGTGCAAACAAAATGCAGCTTTATTGTAGAGGTATAAGGTTGATATTTTGGTATGAGTGCAAACAAACATTCTTACGAACCAGACCGTTTCTCGTCTCAGGTGTAGATCTAATTTAGTATATCTGACGTTGCAACCCTACCCGCTTATTGCAACGGGAAACAGGTCGCGACCCACTTCGCCAGGATCAATACTCGGTCATCGACTTCGCCTGCGCCTCGTACGAACCCCGACTCCACATCGAAGGTATAATATAATTCGCAGTGAACCTTCAACATCTAAAAATAGCTTCCAATGTCAGCGACTAACTATAGCACTAGGCACTCTTTGGTTATAGACAATGCATACGGAACATGCACTCTGTAATTTAAATTACAATTATAAATTGTTTTCCGATTAATAAAGAAGCATTTTTGTTTTAATAATATGTATGTGACATTTATATTTTCAATATATCTGACACCGGTGCGTCATTGTGAAGTTATACCGTAGTATAAAATATCCAACAGATATATTATTGATCGGCATTGATACAATATCTTTTATCACGCAGTCCGGTATTTCTAATTAATAGCATAATTGATTTTTCAAAAAAGTGAAATACAGCAAAACGGGCAGAGACATGATTTTTTTGTTCCAAATGCAACTAGGTTTTCCTTAAAAACTTCTGTGTTAACTACAACTGTAATAAGGAAGGTAACTTGTCAAAACCGATCTCTTCATCAACGCTAATTAATATACTGATTAGTAAAAATCAATAGAACGTTAATAATCCTCAGGTATGCTGTTGGTGTCAGCATGACCTGCCTTAGTGACCTGGATCGACTAGCTTTGACCTCCTTCTCATGTACTCTAGACTTAGAACACTTATACTCATTATCGTCTTTATTCTACTCGCATTGTCGGAAACAACCTTCGTTCACACGACCCTCAAGTTACTCTAATTACTAGTTTCTCTCGGTATTAATGACAGCGATAAGGTTTTGTTGACTCAAAGTAAAACTTGTTACAAAATATGAATAAATAAAGCGAACAAAACATTTTTAATCAACTGAGTAAAAGCACTGACTATTTATTCAAATTGATATTAATAACCCAAAGAAGCGTAATTGTTAGACTAATAACCGAGAGGACATAGAGGGCGTCGCCCTTTAGGTTTGAAAGCCTGTCTAAAAAGCTCCGAGCGACGACCCTACGTAGGACAAGCCCTGAGAATGAACCGGTGGTTTTATATAAACTCACCCGACCGGCTCTCCCTCTGTCTGTCCAATGAACGCCCTTTACACCCAAGGAGGGACCAAAGTTCTCTCAGACCGTGCCTTTAAATGTGCTTAGGAATGTGGGGTAGGTAGAATTTTGTTATATCGGTACAGGTCTGTTTAAACCATACAAAACGTTCGAGAATGGTATTGATTTGTAACAAGAGAATTAGTTGCTATTTATAGACGTTTTGACTACATTCGCCTGCCCACAAATTACAATATCAATCGAGCGGGTGATGACGCCATGAGGCGTGCCATACCTATAAGTCAGCCGGTGGCAAAACTAATCTAATTGAAATGGCGACGCTAAGTAATTCTAATTGTTATATTCATTCCAAATAAAACTCATTTAACGAGTCTATAGACACGTAGATGAGTTTCACCATTGCTTGGTTGTTTTAAGAACGGCAACCTTAGTCATAAAAGATAAATCCAAAGTCCTATTGCAAATTTAATTAGTATCATTAACACAATTTGACATGAGTTACTGTAGCTTATGAATTGAATAGCTTATGAATGATTATGAATTACCTTGATATACATCCAAGATTTCCCTTAATCCCACATATCTTACGTTTTATTGAAAGCTAAATAGAAAAACAAATTGGGTAACAATTACAACACACATGAAACTATAACATATTGCTGCTATTAACTTTCCGACTCCATTGTTCTAAAGGACCTTTTCTAGTTTATAAGGATTCGGGAAAGATCGAGACGTGCCGACATCCGGTGTAACAGAGAAACGTCAACGCTTGCGCAGGGTCAATACACGCTAGCCAAGGCCGGTTCAATAACCCCCTATCCCAACCCAAAGAATATAGAACATTTTATCTAAAAATAAAATCAGTTAGCGAACATCTAGATTCTATGAAACTCCAGGTCATTTCGTTTCGTTACGGTTCACGTTTACTTAAAGTTTAATTGAATGAAGTATATGAATTATGTAATGAATATACTACGTGCAGCATGCATTTCACGACGTCAACAACAAAACTGGACACACGTCCCCATTTACGCATTCAGTGACGTCAATGAAAATAAATTACCTGCACATTAAAAACAACACAATTTCTCATGAGTACATTTTAAAATCAACATACTGAAAGGTGTCTATTAATATGACAAAGAAGACTTTATGCCAATCTAAGACTCTTAACAGGTACTAAAACATATAAGCCTAGCATAAAACTAAAAAAAAGTATAAATTAAGAAATAAACTACAAATGAATATTGAACATACATCAAATCCATTGAGTTCAATATAAGATAATGTATATGGTATATTATTTAGCTCAGTTCTAGCTCTACTTGTGCTAATTAATTACTCTTTCACAAGAGTTTTATATCTTATGTATTTATTTCAATATACTAAACAACAATTGTATGAAAGAACTTAGTATAAAGTTGCACAAACACCATGGGTATTATGCTCAAAAATATATTAAACCTATGCAACTAATTTTTTTATTAAGATGACAGAATTATCAAAACCATGAATGTAATGAAATTACAAAATTAAAAATAATAAATACATATTTTCAAACGTTGAATTTGTATCTGCAATTTCTTTATAAATCTGTTTAAGCTGTAATGTAGATAATACTTTTAATAATGTAGCTATTGTCAGACCCTATACACCTAAGTTATTATTAAACCGGCCTAAAAACATATAAAAAAAATAATAAGTGCAGAATTTTCTAGAACCATGAATTAGTGACAGTGATATCTGAATTTAACAACACAAGGTACGGCTAAAAATATTTTATACCTACTCCTCATCGGAGCTTACGACATTGACAGTAGCCCGTGTCAGCCATGAGCCACCTAACGTGACTGCCCATTTTAGAATTCTCTAACCCACAATCTATTTGTATGGCGGATTATTGTAAAATAATAATTTATTATTCGATATTTAGAATGAGGTGGACGGAAAACTATTGTTACACGCCTGATTCCTAAAGTTAACACTCAACGAGCGCGAATTGTATAAGAATTTATGAAATATGAACAAAAAAGTTATTTATTATCTACATACCTCCACAGCCATACACATTGAATACGAATTGAACGGATTCAGCCGCGAACAGCTAAATAAATTATTCTACACACGCAGAGAACGTGTGCGTTGCACAAAAAATTAACTGAACTGACTGGTCCTGACACATTTTGACAGTTTACAATCTGAGTTCTGTCCACAGACAGCATGTTCTGCCGACCCAATTGTCAGCTGCCAAGTCTCGATTGAGTGATAGGCTTGCGATATTACAGCATCAAAAAATGAGTCACAATCTAATTATTGATATTATTAAATAAAAACAATATATTTATATGTATGCATATATTTATGCAGTTTATTAAATTAACCAACCCAATATCATTTCCTTTAAAACATTTGTGGACAGAGGGGATGGTTTAAGACTACAAGAACATATTGTCGTTGAATCCTGGTGGGGGGAGGTGGTCAGCATCTGGAGGTGGGGGACGTCGTCCTGGTAGTGGTCCTATTCCAGGAGGTCCGAAGGGATCGAAACGTGCACCAGGTGGAACTGCACTCCTTCAAAAGTACAAAACATATTTTGTAGTATTTCTTAAGGCGTTATTATGTGGGAAGGAATTACAAATTTCTGTATTTAAAATCCTGAATTTCTAATGTTTTTATTCTTTGTAAAATCTGAGTTTTAGGAATGCCTTGCTGAGCAAAAGATTGAATATGATAGTACAATACAATAACAATAATTTTTTACACAAAAAACCATTCACATATCATGCATTCGTCAAACGTTGAAATGTTTTTGCTAGATTTAGACAAATAAAAAGATACCTAGGTAGGCCACCAGGGATTCCCAATCCTGGATTCTCTATGTCTCTGCGAGGTCCAAATGGATTGAAAATCATGCCACCCCCAACTGGTGCAAATGGATCTAGGTCTGATCTGCCAATGTTTGGTAAATTTGCTGGCGGTAATTCACTAAAAAATATAACATTAAATAAGCATCTAAGGCATGATGCTTTTGTCAAACAAAGACTAAGCCACACAATTGGAAAATATAAATAGCAACATTTAACCATAGACTGAGATGGTTTTTTTAGACTAGATACCTTAAGTCACGAGTGTCAGGTGTTGCTCCAGGCATGGGTCTTGGACGTACTCGAAGAGGATCATCACTTGGCCTTCTGTGGTTTGAATTTTCTAAAAAACAAAAATAAGATTTTGGATTAAGAAAAAAAAGGATATAAATATATAGATATATATATTATGGATTACCCATATGAGAAGAGTGGAGGAACTATGCAACCCCTTAGAGCCTTTATGCAGAGTAATACATAACTATGTATACATATATAAACCTAGTACATCAAGTATAGCCAGAAGTCACCAAAACTATCAACAGCCATATTTATTTGCCGTCCCATCATAAAGTTGACATAATCTATTAACAGGATTATTCAACAACATGAGCATATCAAAAACATTATTTCTTTTATTACAACATCATGAATATTACAATGGTTTTGAATTATTTTCAAATTTGCAAATCAGTCTAAACTAAACCTGTAGTAGTTTTTAACTATAATCAGTAAAATAAAGACAGACACATATTTCATTGTGTGTGTATGTCATGCAAATTATTTTTTTACGTTTACCTCCAGTTGTTTGTGTATGTGTTGTAGTTGTGGGTCTGTCAGTAAGTGTATCTAGCAAATCCCTTTTTACATTATGCATTAAGTCCTTGTAGGTTGGCAACATTTTATCAATTGGACCACTCATTTCTTTGACAGTATCCTCTATCTTAACTGCAATGTTTGAAACAGCTAGATCATCTGACCTCTGCAAGTAATTTAAATATCAAAATTGTTTTCTTAAAAATTTCAGTAAAGCTCCATAATTACAAATTAGCAAGTATTAAATGAAAAAAAATTAAGAGAGCCACATAAATCACTTAACTCTAGCCTGTATGAATTTGTTTTTTGATTAAAATCACTCAGTAATAATAGTTCTATTAACACTTTAAACTTTGCATTGATTTAATACCACCTAGACAAGTTCCTACTTTTAATATGCTGCTTAGCATGCAGCAGCATTTCAACAAACATTTACTTCAATGCATTAAATGACATAGTTTTTGTCTTTTGTTTAACAAAGTAGCGATATAATTACCATCAAATTGACAATAAGATTGCCATCTGTGTTTAATCCATGCAAGATATATAATTTATTGTCATAAATGTAGCGTAATTTAAAGTTTACATTATCATTCCATCCAGTTGGTAGTACTTCACTTTTTACTTCATCTCCAGAAAGTGTCCTCTTTGATGTAGCATATATTGAATAACAAAATAAGAAATAACAGTGAATAAAGAAATTGATTTTATAATATGTGAGGAAAAATTTAATATAACTTTTAATCAAACATTTTGAATATTCAAAACAAATGCTCATAAACATTGACGTTAATTATAAATGGAGTTTTACTATCATTCAATATTATTACTGACTTAATGACAAAGAGAATAATATAGTATTTAGCTACAGTTATGAACAATACTTATTGATATGCTTACCTCATCGCCCACACCAATATTCCGGAAACCTCTTTTGGTTAAATTCCAATGAATAAAGGCAATTATAATATCGGCTTTACTTTTTATATCCTTATCGACAGTTTTTAAAGTTAAATCCCAACCGAACAACGGATCAGACGCCATCATGACACAGTTAAATTTAAATTAAATAAGCTGTCATCAACGTTTTATAATATCCTTTGCAAGTATATTATGGAGTCATACAAAAAACTAGGTGTTTATGGCAAAACTTAATGTGAAATTTATAACTTCACTAAAACGAAAAAGTGTCGGTGTCGGTGTTTTGTTTACAGCAAGAGATGATGAAACATAAATAAAGCAGTGATAGAGTTACATCTAATATCTATGTCTAATGTCATTGTCTAATTATCAAACAATTGACTTCTCTCGTTTTCTTTAAATATAACAAATTTTCTTGACAAGAACACAAACATAAATTATATATTAAATTAATGCATTAATAAAAGCCAAAAATTGATTTTTCATCAAAATTATGGAAAATTGAAACTGCTAAATCTACACACTGCTTGGTGTGATATTGCAAGAAACACAAATAAGTGGCGTAAAAGGCGTTTGTAATAATTGCCATCGGGAAAAAAATTTGTACGGTATCCCTGTACATTGTCCCCTAGTTTTATTTCTTGACTTTATACTTACGGATAGCAGTAGTCAGGTATAGTGCAATACTCATCAGTAGTATAACTATTACGCATCTAAAAATGCAAAATATATATATAAATCAAGATTTGTAAAATATTCTACTTTGAAGGAACGATTAAGGTGGATCGCCAAAAGATATTATATTTTCCTAATTATTATCTATGTAGACAGAACATGCAACACTGAAGATGTATGTACATTGTCAATCTCGATTTCCAAATTTCATCTTTAAAACAACATGGCGGGCAGTGTCAATTCGATATCGTCGCGAATCTAACGTGAAATAATGATTTTTGTTGTTCTGGAATATGGGTGAATAAGTGCAATATTTTATAATAGATTCATGTGAAAAGTGTTGTGTTTTGTATTTTTTGTGCTGTAAGAGTGTCAAAATGGCCTCGGATAAGATTAAAGTTGCTGTGCGAGTTCGTCCTTTTAACAGGCGAGGTAAGCTGGTTTCGTACAATACCTATCTACATAATAAATAAAAAATACGATGTTACAGGTGACTACGTAAGCCTTCTTTATCTGCGTATCAATTCGTGGATTTGACAATTTTGATTGGCTTGCTCTTTTCTTTGTGCACAATAATGTTGTAATTTTAACGTTTTTAAATCTGCTGCCTACAATAAATAATTGGGTAACAGTGTATAAATTGAATTAGGCATTTTAATCTTCAATCGAGTATTGACATGGAGTTATTTTTGTATAGATAATATATTAGTAATATCCATCGGTTCAAAATGACTAGCTTTTATTTTTTGTAACGTTATTTTTTCAGATAGAATTACACATGCCTGTATATACATCTGTTTTTTACTTCCATAACACTTAAGGCCCCTTATTCGAGTATATAACTAGTTGGTTCAGGAATTTATTTACTCAAAATCACATGTTAATTTATTTTAATACTTTTGTTAATAAAAAAAGAAAGTAGTTAAGGTATATAGGTTTTTAAACTGACTTGAAAAAATAAGCAGATTCTCACAATGTGTGGAGATTAATTTGTATTATCAATTACAAAAAAAAAACTTATTTAATTTTTGGAATAATCATTAAATAAATATATAAACTACTCATTTCACTTTGTAAAAACATCTTTTCTCATAAGTTTTTACTATGATCATATCATCCTACATTATTTGCTATGTATTTATTTAGTAACATATAGTTTATTACTGTTTTACAACACCAATAATTTTCTAAATATTGGTGTTAAGCTAAATAATAATTATTTAATTTAACTTAACATTCACAACATTTATTGCCACAATGTACTCAATATTAGTATTTTGTATGCTAAATTAATAGTATAAATTTGAAATTGTGATATCCTTCTAGAGTCCTCTAAGTACAATACACATTAATTCATTGATTCAGTGCATGAAATCTTGTGGCTTTTTCTTTTGTCTTATAACTTTTAATGTGTATTTTTATCTATTGAGTATTTACCGTGTGTGTGTGCTAATAAACAAGTTTTATTTCTCTCTTTTTCTCTTGGGTTTGTATGATAGTAATAAGTGATATGGTACTTAGTGCCATACTTATTCATTTCCTGCACCAGATTTATTGATCAAAATATTCAGGATTTTGACTACAGTACTTTTGCTTAATTATAATCCAACCAATATGGCGAATATGTTATGCATATCTACGCCTAGTTGTGAGCACTACTAGTGAAACCGGATTTTAAAGAGAATCAGAAAACTTCCAGTTTAACGCCGCGTTGAGTCATCATTGCATTATCGCGATTCATAAATACCTATTTCGATATGTTGATAAGCATTGTACACTTTAAAACATTTATTGTTTCTGTAACTATTAATTACCAGATCCGCTGTGTCAATGCAATTACTAAAGCTGTTAAAAAAAACTTGTATCAAGTTTATTTCCCTCAAAAAAACTTCACTAGTCGCTACTAAAGTTCCACGCGAGGAAAGTCGCATGAACATCAGCTACCAGTGAAGCTAAATGTTGAGTTGTAACATTTTTCAGAACATATACTAATATGCTTAGCTGGTATTTGTAATATAGAATCCGTGATTTAAATTAGTTTATAATTATAGTAGTATGATTGATGGATTCCGATTTATTAGAAAATTTCGGGTATGAATAATACCTTGGTACGTGGTGAGATTAAATCGTCTCCGTATGATATCGTAAAAATTCCATTACTGAAATGTAAATGACAAATAGACATACCAATACCAAGATCTCAAGGTAAAATCTATTAGTGTTACGTCAATTTTGAAGATTCATGTCGCGAAAGATTTTATAATTACGGAGCAATGTATTATATCGTTATTAACAATTTCTATTAATTTTTATCACATCACACCAAATGATTTATATTTGATGGTGATATATAAAATATTTTACTACTGTTTTGTGTTTAAAAAGTTATTGTTTTTTTACTACTATAATAATACGAGAGGATTTATGTAATATGTTGAAAAATTTGAAGAATTGTATCTTTGCACGCTCATAAAAAACGATATCATCAAAAGAAACATTTGTTTCGATTGAATTTAGATCATTTTTATGTCCGTTTTATTTGAATGAGTTAAAACAAAACACTATATGAATATACAGTTAAGGTACTCTAATTTACTACCACTACCTAATAGACCTATAACACGAAATAACAACACATCTGTTTCCGTTAGCGGAAGCTGGATTTTATCATGTGTAAACGTCAGGCGTTGATGTTTGTAGTTTTTACAAACATGTGTAGGAATGTTAACATAATTAACATTGAATTTCGATCGATAACTTGGTGAACAGGCTATATATGTATAGTTAGGTAGTAAATATGTTGCCTGCCAACAATATTACGTAAATAATTGAATAGACGTGCCGCTTAAATATTTGTGGCCTTGAAGACATATATATAACTTCTTTTGCAAATGCGACTTTATAGCATCATTCACATTGAACTGGACTTTCATTTCGAGTGCCTTGCAGCAATCGTGGTGAGCTAGAAACAATTGACTTAAGCTTTATTCAGTTGTCATGATGTCCTTCTAAAAATCCTTTTACCAGTGTTTGTTTGACAAGGCCAAATTCTCGCTATTTTAGTCTTCTAAAATCTTACATTCCTCAGGTACTCTTATTTATATAAACGAAATGAGTCTTAACTGCACTTGTAAATAATATATAAGTCATTCAAAACTCAATAAAAAACTCTCGATACTCAAAATGTATTTGTTCAGTGTGGTTTTTTTAATACACTTAGTAGTTATCTACCAAGATGAGTTTGAAAGAAACTCGAAACATGCTGTTTTAAATTAAAAACTAGAAGTTTGTATTTCTAGTTTAACATGTAATTGAAACATTTCTGTTACATGTTAAATTCAAATTACAAAAAGCAATTAGCTACTCAATAATTCTGTTCCCTATGCTGAGTATCTATTCACCCTTTCGTGTCTGAAGCTTGAATTGTGTTTACGCTATGATAAAATGTGTGATGTGGTTGAAACCGTATGACTATTTTTATGTATGTCTTAGTTCTTATAAAGATCGGGAATAATTTATTACGTTGAGATGTTGGGCCTTTATTTAAATAAATGTATCCGTCTTTCAGAACTGGAGCTCGGCACACAATGCGTGGTGGATATGGACACGGAGCAGACGATTCTGCAATACCCGCAGTCTACTCACGACAAAGAAAGGTATATATAATGTCAAATATATAATAATGACTAATTACCTCGTATGTTAAAATTTTTATATGTGTGATAAGTGACAGTACTGTCCCTTATAATATTACCTTCGGGTAAGCATAAATCATATATTATATTTTATATACATTGGTTATTAATCATTATAAAGAAACTTACACCACTGGTATGTATTACGGTGTTTAAACTTTAAATTAATTTGCCATGTATCCGTTGTGTTCAAACTTTCATGTTCTCTAATGAATATTAACAAAGGTGACCTCATGTACAATCCTTGCCCCAGATTAAGAACACAAGATAAAGAACAGAACAGACAAGGAACCGCCTTTATTAGCACGACGGGGTAATTAACGCCTTCCGCGTGTGTGAGGGTTTTTACTTCCTCGTCCTTGTAGTTAGGAACTTTTAAAACCGTTGACCTACTTAAGCAATGACTGTAGTGTATACCTTAAGTAATTGCACCTAGCGGTTCCTAATGTGATGAAGTATCATCCAATAGGAAGGTTGCCAGTTTTATTTTCATACAGATGTGAACTTGCCTGTAATGAAATTACATCTAAATATGGGGCATATTATGAACAGTTATAACTAATTTATAAATTACATTTTTTAAGTTTTAATCTCTTCTAAGTTTGAATTATATTTGTTAATGTATGTTATTTGTGATTCATTCGTAATTATCCGGTTGCCAGGAAGAGATCGCTTAGAGTCAATATAGAGTCATTATTATTATTATCGTTTAAAAAGCTTTCATACGAGTAGAGTTTGTGTTATTTGAGGATTATAGTTTTGATTAGAACTATTTTTTTAAAATGCATACATTAGTTAAAACGAAGCCTATTAGATAAGAGTTAACTATTAACTCAAAACTCTTGGCATTCTATATTTATATTTATTTCCAAATTTCACAATTTTTTTACATAATTTAACAATGATTTGCGCGAGAATGGTAACCGGTGCATATTTTTATGTTTTCTTAAGTGGAATAAATGAGACGCTCTGATTGTCTCACCTTGTGTTTTCGCATATGTGGTTGGTTCACAAGCATTTTATTATAATATAAAAAAATATTTCGTTACGGCACACGATTCCAATGTCAATGTCCACTGAACCCAATTGCGTAATAATATTTGATCTATATAATAATCAATAGAAATCTGTGGTGTTTAGCTTGAAATTACGCTAAAAAATGACTTTCTCGTTTCGTAATCAGTTTTGTTTTGTTTATTTACTAATTGTATGATGCTTTAATTGTGAATATATTTCGTTCGGTTTTATCACTAATTGTCCGCGAAATGTGTACAGAAGAGCGTGCAACATTTTCTTTACAATATATAAAACGTTAACATATTATTGCCCTCTACAGATATGACGTCAAAACAAGATTAAGTCTATAATAAACATGCCATATTATGAACTAAATAGAATATTAAAAAAAAAAGGTAGTTATGTTTGCCTGCAATTAATTTTACTTTATTAGTTATATCTAATAATAACTATTAATAAGTTACAGTTAAAATTAAATTAAAATATATTTTTGTCTTATATTCTTCTATTGTTTTTCTTAACTAACGTTTTTTTTACATTAAAGCATAAGTTTTTACCCAAACACGTTTTATTACTTATCAAAATGATTGATATATATTATATTCATTTTAGCGACTTCGCTTTTACAAAATGGAGTCGCGATTGACATAGCTATATTTTCGCATCAATTCGAAATATTAAAATTCGTTATTTTAATATAAATAATTTTCGTCAGTATTGTATTACTCTATAAACAGTGCATTCTGCGCAACCATATTTATTACAATTTTTTAGAACATTAAGCAACCATTACCGAACAAAAACTCTATCAAAACCTATATGAAGCCAAGCGCGATATATATGACTTGACCAAAATTTATTTCATTACACGTCATAGGAATTTTTCAATTTTTATTGTATGTATGATACAGTATTTCTCTTTACTTAATGTATTACCAATATTCGACCATATACGCGGAGTCGTAGTGTGAGACTCTCATAGCTAGGTGCTGTCGCCTGTCACGCGAACGTCTTTGCGTCCTATTGATTGACCTGAATGCTTTACTGAGAACGTGTTTCGTTTTCATTGATTGCCCTCAATTAGGACATTCCTTTTTTACTGGCTTTTATATAAAATTTTATAATTGAATTCAACTAGTCTAACGTATCGAATAAAATGGTTTTGTTGGACATGTATATTTGATGTTACCCTAACGTCTGTATGGTTTATATATTAGGCTCGATATTTATATCCTCTAGATTTACCTCAATGTGGTGTATTTGCTTTCACAATATTGTCTGCTCCTATTTCACGGGCGTATGAAAGCTTTTTAAGTTTTTTTTTTAAGAAATCCATTGCAGGTTGCAGTTCCTGACGGCCATGTTGTAAAATAACACACCTGGACACCTGGCGATTTTCTTATTTGGGAGCTTTTTTTTCTTGTTTTCAGTCATATTCATTTTAGTTTGGTTTTGTTGGATTGTCGCCATTATAGAGATGTACTGGATAAAAATATTTTAAATATAAGTGTATCTAAACGGGACATACGTAACATAATATTTGAATGTATTTCATGTAGGATGTAGCGACATCTATGTTTCGCAGCTACGATTTTTACGTAAGCATCGAGCTTGAAAAGCTATAACAAAGTTCTCTGAGTCGTTAAGCATATTTATAACTTCTCGACCTTAGCCATTGTGTCATTCGGTCTAGGCAGTCAGCTGCGGCTGGGCAAAGATCCTCACTTTTCGCTTGAAGGATATAAGCTCTTTACTTAACAATTACAAATAAGTCTTGATCTTGTGTAATACTTACACACATACTTATATTATCTACATAGAATTATACATATCTGTTATGTTCTTATGAATGAGTAACTAAACATGTTGGCTACGGTTTTGATCGCGATATCTAACGGTTCACTGCATGCTTGGGATGTAGATCGATTTTATGTATACAATCCTGTATATAATCCATTTAAAATATATAAAACTTTGTACTGGCTATTTTCAGTGACATGTACGAGCACACAAAAATATAACATGCATGTGTTGTTTTAAATCCTATAAACATTGGCTGTGATAAATAATTATTTTAATTGAAAATTAAATTAGTTTTAAAATAAATAAATAGATTTGAGTAAATAATTATTAAAAGAAAATGTCCGTCAAGCGAACATTACTTTTATGTACTATTAACATAGTTTTTATTATTTAAAATTTCATGACCATAACACATATATTAATATTTTTATAAAACTTGATGAAAAATGTATGCGTATTCCGAAAATAACGTTCCTAATTGCTGTCAGCCCATAGATAAGGGTCTGTGCTTCGTTAATGAAAATAAGTTGCCGAAATGAAAGAAAAAATAGTCGTCGAATTGTCTCCATCGTGTTTTGTCGAAGTCGGTAAAAAATGTAATTACATCGCGTCACGATAAAATAATCTTTGATTTACAACACTAGTTTTATAGGCAATGAAATAGTTTTACGTTAGTGACTCCATTTTTATAGTAATTTTATGAGTCTATCAGTTCAAAGCGGATGGTACTTGGTAAAGCTGCTGCTTAATTGCTTCCACTTAGTCGCTGAGGGCCTTAAACTTAATCTAGATTTGATTTAACAAGGTTTTATTAAACTCCTTGACTTACTTTCATAATAATTATCTTATTTTAATCCAATATAAACTCAGGTAATTTGACAACATTGTAAATACACTGTTCGGCTTCAAAGTAGACGATGGTACCTTAACAATTTACCTCAGTGTTCTATTATTTATAATACTTCACTTTTATCTGTGGAGACTGAGATAAAGTGTAGTGGTTGCATAGTCTATGAAAATAATTGTCTTTGGACAAACGGTATGTTTGCAGTGCCAATATTATTAATAAGTTAACAAGTAGTTAAATATTACGTGTTCAATTTTGCCCTTTCGTGCATCAATGCGATTAGAGTCATTAAAATGTTAATGTTTAATCCTTATCTCCCCATGTCACTTTACAATAACAAATAATTTTGAAGTGTTATTTTGTCATAGATACACACTAATAGATGTACAATTATTTGTGTGTATGTGTGTGTGGGGTAGACAGCGCTATTTGCATCAACATATATGAAGCAATTAATACAATTGTTAAGCCTTTAGTCCAAGAGTATGTACTACAATAATATATAATATGCCATTGTGCCGTAATAATTTCGGCAAGATTGGATTTACACATCATTAAAGATATTGCTTATTGGTGTTAAGGACTAAAAGCCACTATGACAGTTTACAAATGGGTTATATATGACGCGTATTTCAAATGATTGATCGTCCAATTTGCTAATGGATTCATATTGATTACTCACGGTTAATAGTTGTGTTTAGAACTGTGTATTAATTGTAATTAAGTGTTATATTTATCTGATATAAGTGACCCTTAGTTTTCACCAAATAAAATCTAAAGTTAAGTAACATTCTGATAACTTTGATTCATCTTCATACGGTGTCCAATATGTAAGGTCGACGTTGTCAAACTAATCCTATAGCTTTAACATGACTATGGAAATTTTAATAGAAGTCCCAACCCATATTTCGGGGATTTGGACCGCACATAAAATTAATGGGTACGGATTGAAATGGGTACTACATATGACCGCAAATGAGAAATGTTAACATTAGTCCACATTTGGACTGAATTCATTTGAATTATGTATAAGTGTTTCGCATTTTCCTTTTTTAAATAGATGTATAGGGAAATTGTTAGTTTGAAACCGTCGTTCAATGTAAAAGAGGGCTAGACTCGCGAAAAATATTTCTTTTTTAGATTAGCGATACAAAGACTAATGGTTAACTCGTGAAGCTGAATCAGTCTCGGCAGCAAATATTGTGAGGACCGTTCGCCATACATAAAGTTCGCTCGTAAAATGCAGAGACGAATTTGCGTTACAGCTCGAAGAATATTAATTCGAAATATTAAACTTCAATTTTAAATATGGAAAGTAACCTAGCTTAGCGTTCTGTAACGTTTAAAAGTATTGTATTTAAGTAGATAGATACAACACAATGTCATATAAGTAATTGCCGGGGTCCTTCCTATCCGGAAGTATTCTTACTGTAATTATTCAGTACTGGCCGCCGCCACATGTTGTTATAATATAATACATCCTATTAGTGAGGTGAAGCCTCTTATTGGGTCAGTTTCTCGCTAAAAATAACACGAACACGTAATCGAACAGTAATACGTTATGCAGAGTACTTTATATTGATGTTTATAGAATAGTTTACATATGAAATTATTACTAATATGAAAAAAATCTTTACGGTATATATAAATAAAGATTGAACAAGCTTACTTTTGTGAAATATAATTTGAATGTACATATTATTGTCATATGTAACAGAATGTAAGACAATAAAGATAATAGTTAAGCCTGAGTCGTAACTTGTCATTGATATGGAAAAGAAACACTTGATAGAGCAATGAACCAATGAAATGGAAATGGGAGCACACGATCTCTTTACATGTGTTGCTGTGTCAAAACACAGTACGGATATTTACTGTGTCAGTAAGATTCATAGAACGTTTAATTAACTGTTGAGCTGATGAACGAACGTTTCTTTAATTCTTTTGAGTTATGATTAATGATTATAATATGGGGCCCAGACGGTTAAGAGATTTAAATAAAATAACCCACCAACAGTATAGTTACGAAAATCTAATAAATGTGTATAAAATTTGGGGAAATTCAATAAAAAAATTGAAGTGCAAAGTCATAAGACTTGAAAAAACATAAACGCTGTGCTCATACGTAGGCTCTATAAAATTAGAAATTCATTGTCGGGAAATTCACAAAATTTGTCTTTTAATAAGTTCAAAAACTTTATTAAGCAAAATCTAAAAAGTGCACCAATTAACGTGAACGTAATATTTCCAAAAATATCCTCATATATTTTTATATCTACTACATGCAAAACAAAAAAAATATAACTTTATTTTCAAATAGCAAATAAATATTAAAAAAAAAACAAACCAACATCCACACCGAACTAAAGTGTTTTCTGAAAATTGGTTTCCCGTTTTACGATGTAACAGAAACAAAACAATGTATGACAAGATACGTAACATTCTAAGCCATTTCACGTCAACGTAATTCATTGTTAGACACGTAATACCCTTAGCGATTACACGTACAATTTCTATTGTGATCTTTGTTACTACAATTACCTTGACACAACACACGCGTGATCCGCTAATTTTGCACGTTAAACGCGAACTTGTTTCCGTATCGACGATTAATATACAATACAATATACGTGCGCATATTATAAACATGATTAAAGATGTCAAGTGGCTTTACAACCTGTGTGCGAAGTGGATGTGGTAGTAATATTCGGAAAATCAACTAGGACTAGTTATAAGTACTATCTTATACTATACTAATACTACATGGTCTATATGTCTTAAGTTAAAAAATTAAGCGAAATAACAGTATTAAAGATTCCGGTTTGACGATATCGAGAAAGGTCTCTTTCCATGACCCTTCCAGGATTACACGGAAAAACCTCTGAGGCTCAGGTATGCAGTTAACTACAACCTGAGACTTATTCAGAAAAGAGTGTGCTTCTTAAATACCGGAGCCCATCTCTTTAATTGTATGGATGTTCATTAGCTACGGTGTGTCAATACCTAATAAAAAAAATATATTTCATTTAAGTATTAACAAATTTAAAGACCTTGGATCCTATTTTGTACGTGTGCACTTCCGATTTGGTAATTTTATACTTCCGTAATCGTAGTGACCTAGAGAATATTTCAAACTAATATACATATAGATATACATTAATAATTAAATTGGTTTATATCAGTTATGTTGCAACACGACTGATAACGCTTATCGTTAGATAGCATTGTCGCTAGCACGGGTGTTTCGCGAAAATCCTATTACATATATTAAATATAAATGAATATGTGATTTAGTCACAGTCTTATGATGACACAACTCAACATATCTAACGGATAGCGTACATTTATTTAATTGTCTTTTTTCACACGTGAACCTGATTAATTTCTTCGATCCACGCATCTGAGATGCCGGTTACCTTACGTAGTTTGGCCTGGTGTATCTTCGACTGGTGTGTGTCTCTTTACAAAATAGATTAATTAAAATGCAAATTTATGCTTTGTTGTTAATTGTCTCTCATACTGGGATTCAGTACTTATGTACTTAATTTTAAAATCATTTGCAGTGGGTTAGGCGCAAAACATTTATAATTATAAATGAAAACCTGTTTGTCCAACCGTAGCACAGCTATAGCCATTGTTACGAAAGAGATATTTCACATTCATCAAAGAGTTAAAGTCTCAATAAAGTAATACTATGTGCTCAATGATATACTTAGAGATTTAATACAAGAATTAAAAATTCAAACAGATGACAGAACATAAAGCAACATGTGAAGCAATAAAATTGAGACGACTGTTTTATGATCTGTGTCGCCATACAAGCATGGAGATCGTGACAATTGAGTTTACGTCTTGTTTCATTTTGTAAAGAGTTAAATTCATTCTTAAATGTCACTCGTATTAACTTTATAAGTCACATTTTACTCTATATAAAGTACTTAGTTGTCTGTATTGTCAGTTATTTTTTAATGAAGCCCATAACAAAGCCTAATCAAATTCTCTATCTAGCTAAGTAATATTTCTTAATTCTCTTTTCTTCGATTGTCGTTTTTTAAACATCTTTTCCAGATCGAACAAATGAAATATTAATGTATCCATGTATAATAATTATATGAAATATAAATATTATGCTTTATTTATTTCTGAATATAGTAAACTTTAATTTAAACCTCTGGAACTAGGGATTTTCACTATTAAAATTGACTAGATCCTGGTTAAATTGACTAGATTATATATAACGCTATGTAAAAGGATGAATTGATAACTATGTTTTACATGACCTCATCAAAGCGACCTCACATACTGCACTGCGCTGATAGAACACCTCTAATTACAAGTGCACTTTGAACGAGACAGTTTAATTAAAAGTCAGCAACTTTGCCTTACAAGAAATTGGATAGTACCAAAATATTACTTAATTACGTATTTGCTATATACATATTTTATTTATTCAGAATGTCTAGACTTAATGTCATATTAAAGCACATTCGAGGTAATATTTTTGAACCTGTTCTTGTACCAAATGTCGACAATTGACTTTGAAACAGGCCGTTTTATGAAAAGTAAATGTTTCAAATAAAAAGATGGTTTAAAATTTCGTATCCTTTACTCACAAGACAAGTTAATAAAGTATCGCATTCACAGTACTAATGACAATAACTCCCAATTCTGTTGAACTAACTTTAATATCTCATTGATACCTCAAAGTCGACCAAGGCGATTGAAATCTGATTTAAAATTCAAATTGATCCAAACTTCCAAGTAAGACCGTTCAACAAAAGCTGCAAAATCGAAGTCTCCAATCAGTCTACTTGCGGGATATTTCATTATAAGCCTTTAGGTAATTGTCATACGGGTTATAATTGTATTATAGCATTGTTAACGGTTGAGTCACGCTACTAGCATTTCATACCATCATTATGTTGTTTATTAGAGGAACTATTTTAATGTTAATGAACTGTAGCACTATTAGGCAAAAAGTTTAATATTATTAGAGCTTTATTTGTAAAAAAGCAACGATTGAAACTAAGATAGCACTAAGGGCAATACGATATGTATTATTTATTTTGTATCAAACAGACGTCAACCTGGAGTCATCCATGAGACACCATATTACATTCGTTATGTCGATGCGTTGCGTAATCGTAAACGGTCAGTATAAACATATTCATAATACTGAAAGGTTTCTCGTTGAATATTCATGATTGGCTTTACAAGTCTTTAATTTGAAATATTTCATATGAAAATCTATACACAGGCTAGCGTTGTTGTAAATAATTAATGGAATTAAAATACGGTAAAAACTTCATATTTATATACCAGATTTTTAAATATCAACTTTTAACTCTATTAGGAATGTGCAATCTGAATTCTTTATTAAAACATGCATTTTACACATACTTTCTGATATAGGCTTTAAGTTTTTTTTTATTATATTATATTATATTCATCAGTACAAACAGGATGTACGGGTGGTTTTCACTGCGTCGGCACTCAGACAGTATGTCACCGGTTGAATTTCACGGCCCTTTTGAGTCTTACTTTCGTATTGTTGAATGATTACGGAGAATTGCGATTGTCTATTATCGACCACACCAAAGCCTAAATTTTTATTTTTTGTCTGTATATTTGAAAATAGCTCTTCATTTCATTGGTTCTCAGGTATAACTAATACGTTGATTAGTTTTATTTGTTCGTGTTGTTTATGTTTACCTGTATGTACACGTTTGTTGTCTTGTTATGCTCGTTCATTACAAAAACATTTGAGTTTGTGTCAAAATTGTTTGTAATACAAAATTCACTAAGTAAAGGGTGAAAGGGGAAAACTTATGAGGTATGTTAAATATTACAATGCTATAGTAAGAAGTAGATGCGACTTAGTCTCGAGAAGGTTCAAATTGATCTATAAAAATGTTGTTTTTAAGAAAATAAACTTATTTAAATAATCTAAGAGAAAATCATATGTTATATAATGTTTTCCTCATTCCTACAGGACACTGCGTCCAATCACAATTGTTCGCCATTTATTTATTACGGATCATGAAGCGAAACAATCTTCTGTTACGACAAGTATTTGTAATTGCAACGAATTGTTTGTGAAGGACGTCTCTATAGATAGCCAGACATATTTTTAAATTAAATTTAAACCCCGCTGGCTTTTTGATAGTTATATTCTATAACATAATTGTAAACGTTTGCTGTAGATTTAATCACCATAGAAGGTCAATATTAAATGAATGATGGCACAGTTCCATTAATCGCGGTTAATGATTGCGTGATAAGTTTTTCTATCACTTTTACTATTGCCACAACGTGGCACTGGCGGATAATCTATCGTCTAATGACTGGTGCTAAATGAAAATGTCGATTTCGATTGCCGATTACTGAATCAGTCAATAGTAATCGTCTTTTTATTATTGGTAAACCCAAAGTAGTGATTTCACTACCTATTGCATTAACACAATTATTATGTATTCGCAATTTACGTCGTGGTGGTATGGTGTACGTACGGTATCGCGACCCGAATTCACTTAGAACGCAATGATTTTGGAACAAATAATCGTGTTTGGGTTATATATAATATATTCTACAGACATCCTTTGAACATTCAAGATTTGAAATTCTAACCAAGTTTTAGGTATATGAATACAACGCGATCAGCTAAGTCTCCTTTCAAATTTAAGTATAAAATTATCTGTATATAAATTACAATATCACACATAAATTGACACTGGCAATGTAACTGTGAACGAACTAAAATAGTTGACGCATAGCGAGAGTGATAGATTTACGACATTCTCAGTTACCGGAAGTCGGTGATTTTCCACGGTTGTAAAATTTGTTTATTGTCACATACACAAAATATTCCAGCTGTCCGTGGTTATCGCGTCCAGCTTTATTATGTAATAATTTGAATTTTATTGCAATAAATTGTAATGTAAATTAAAATAAATTTATTTTTAGATTATCAGTAAACGTAGACTTTATATCGCATTTCAAAAGGCTAGTAAAAAGAACCGAATCCTTAAAATTAAAATCGCTGCCAAAATAGAAATTACATCTAGATTGTCAACAATACTAAATTTAATTCATAATTCTGTATATGAAGGAAACCTTTGAATGCATCTCAAGCGTGTATATTTTAATATGACGTCTATAAATTTATAACGAGTCTCGCCGTAACTTCAGTACGTTGGTTTAACAGAAAAATTGAGACTTTTATACGAGCCCCTTCATTTCATTTTCACGAAAGAAAATATTATCCGATTTTATAGTGAAATGTTGTGCGATATTTTGTTTGAGAAGCCACATAAGTAATCTAGTCTAGACTAAGCTTCAGCATCACGAAGGCTATATTTTAAAATTAAATCCCCCTTTGTTTTCCTAGACTTGAATAAATGATACATATTTATAAAGTTCAGTCGCACCATTGCGACAAAATTACATTTACATCGTATTTAACATTAAACACTGCACCATCACATTTCCATAACGGGAAACTTTCGTTGCGTGAGGCTCCCACGCCACACTGACTCAACGATCCTTTTCTAGTCAACACTAGTTAGCTGTTGCTATGGAATTGCAATGTGTAAGGTGTAGGCGAAGTTTGGTCTCAGCTTATGTAACAAAGATATTTTTTGCCGTAGTGCAAAACAAATAAATGTCGTTTACTTTAAAGGAGGTATTATGAAATATGTGTACGGTTGTTATACTGTGTTTGTGTTCGTCACCGCACTAACCCATTTACAAGGTCTCTACCAAGTGTGACACGTGCTCATCGCGTTTATACGTGTCTTAACAAAAGGACTGAAAGTTATTGTTCTCGCGGGAGATGGGGCGACGCCGGCAGCTACAGATTTTTCCCTCAAGGCTGACCCATTGTGGCTTCACCGTTTCAAACCATTGTTTCACGCACAGTGAGTGATAAGCTTTGTAGGTTTTTGGGCCCGCGCTGAATTCATTTCAAGGTGATATCGTATCGGGATGGTTTGTGAAATTGAATCGTGCAAAAAGAAAACTATTTTCCGTTTACCCGTGGAAATGGGATGGATCTAATTTCAGACTGTATTGTTTGGCGTGATACAATTTGGTACATTTTGACTTTAACATTCGTATACTGTATCACGTACAAGGTATAAACGAAAAAGGGTAGACGAATGAATTCTGGCCTTTTATTCATTGCTTTTATATATTATCACATTCCGTTTATTAGATTTCCAGTAAATTGAATTTAAAGTATAAAATTAACTATAAGATTATTATATTAAGTTATGTTACATAACTTTGAATGTTCATATTATATTACCGTAGATATTAAATTCATTATACATTTTTATTATTAAATTCTATTCGGTTATCTTATGTATATATTAAACATAGATTGTATCACATTATACAAATGTTAAATTAACAAAGAGCATCACATTTATGCTGTTCCGGAATGCGTTTTCTAATTAAAAAGAAGTAACTTTGAAATGCTATGCAGTGCTTTTCACAAGTGCAGGCTGAAAAACGAAATCCAAAAGCGACAGTATTAATATAATCTCGACATTTGCTATTCAACGCGTTTTCCGAGTTTATTTGTAAAATGTTTGTCCATTGAGTAGCGCAGTGTATTTCACTGTTTCTTTAACAAGAATTTTTTAATAATAAAATTGTATGCTTTGAATTACTGGACCCGGTGGGATCTTGTGTGGAATTCATAGGGTTTTATTTTTAACTTGGACGCAGATGTTTAAGGTCGTTTTCGTTCTGTTACTTATTTATTTAACAACGGACAACGGATGAATACTTTATGTGGGAATTATTTCTTACACAAAGGGAGAAACGTTAAGATACTCAACAAATCAAGTATCTAAACTGATATTATACTGTTAAAATGTTACTTAATTTGTTATGTTGAATTTTTTTTATTGGCGAAAAGTTATAGGCATATTTAAGACCCCATAAGCCTACTCTTTGTGCGGTATATTATAACCAATTTTCACTCAAGTTTTATTGGAAATATTCTGTGTAAGTGTGTTTAGGATCCACATTAAATTTGAAGGTTAACATTTAGATATGATCTCTATATTGTTATAGTCTACACGTGCCTTTTGCCGAGAGGTTTTTTGTTGAGTCGTTTAATGGTTACCCTAAGGGGAAACTAGTTCTCGGCCCACCTTCAATATATTTTAGCCATATTTCTTTGCTGGCTATAAATTGCTTTTGCAATCTTTTCATTTGTATCTATGTGTGATCACATAAGTATATGTAGTAGGTATGTATGGCTTCAGTTATGATCCAATATTTAAATTGATAATACTAATGTTAAATG
This sequence comes from Leptophobia aripa, assembly GCA_951799465.1. Lineage (NCBI taxonomy): Eukaryota > Metazoa > Arthropoda > Insecta > Lepidoptera > Pieridae > Leptophobia > Leptophobia aripa. Next base: position 4,089,092 of record OX637280.1, read on the forward strand.
GGCGGAGGTTCGCGTGTTTACCTTTCATTAGTGGACTCCACTCCCTTGCTATCATAGTATGGCATTTAGCTTTTCGTTGACTCATCTTTGTTGTTACTTAGTTTAATAAATTTTATGTACTTCAACAAAATACATCAATATTTTAGATTGATTGTTAAACAATATATATTTTAGTTTTATGTGATTAAAACAATCAAAAGAGTTATAGAACAAACTGAAGGTACAATTTAATATACTGCAGATTTACCAATAATGCGAACGGCACTCTTGGACCGTTCCAGTTTGAGATAAGTAATTGACTGACATCACTTGTTTTAATTTCGTATTGTGTTACGCTGTGAAAACTGGTCAAAACTAAAAAATGGAACTGATTTAATTAGACCCGTATCTTATACCTCTACATCTGCGAAGAGTTATCGCGGATAAGTTTGAATTTTTTATAACTTTATTGAAAAAATGTTTTTTTTTTTTGTAGAAATATTTATATATTTACACATCACTGTATATAATAACAATAAAAGATAACATAAACGCTGTTCTTATAGTTATAATAAATGTAATCTACATATAAGTAAAATATGATATTCATCAATAAAAAAATAACAATACAACAGACTAAGCTTTGTTACCTAATACAAACACACAACTGACATATCTCATTTATCCTGACAGCTCACGTTAATAACAAAACAAACGACGTATATCAAGGGAATCCCTCAAGAGCAACCCACCCGTATTGCTCTGTATTTTTTGTTAACTGGTAAAATAATTAACTGAAAAATTTAAAATTTAATCACCTACAAATTTCTTTATATTTGTAGAGATAGCAAAGTTCACAAGAAAATATTAATAAAATTAAATCACCAAGAACATGACAAGGTCTTTCGTATATCGCTTACGGAATATAAAAAAATACCAATCATAATACTTATACATAGTAACCTACATTAATGTTGTATTAACTTACCTTGAGATCTCGGATTACCATAATTAAATAGGCTTTAAATAGTTTTGATACTATAATTACATTACGCAAGTTCAATGACCCCTGTCTGGTTTATGTTTACACTTTGTAAATGTCTTATATTAATATTTATTTTGTCTCAATCTAATAGAAAATAGGTTGCCCGTGTTCGTTAATTTGCCTATAGTCCAACTGATAATAAGGATCACTCATGCTATTGTGTGAATGTTTGAAACTCTTTAATAACTTTACATTGCAACACCGTCTAGATAAAATATTAATTTAACTTCTATGTTAAAAGCCTGCAGCCTGTCGGCGTATCTATGGCATGCTTTATTAAAATGGTGATGATGGCTTTATAAATTATTTGTTCCATATAATAAATATAACTTATATTTTGTTTCTTGTGTTTTTTTTATATACTGGTAGTAGTTTCCGCAAGTCTTGCGCGCATTACCAGCTTCCTTATTTCTCCAAATTGTGAGGGAAAGCTCGTTAAGAGTAATAAGACCGCTAGTTGTTTTCTTATATAAGTTCTACTTCTATAATGTATCTTTTTTTGCCACTAAACAATTTTGAAATACGTATCTGCATCATAATCGTTACAACCTTGCCTGCTAGCTATCACACCGATAAGTGAGTCTTTTGGGTATTTTAAATATCACTGAAATTTCTAAAGACCTATAATCCGATTACTGTCGCTATAAATACGCCTTAAGCTTATCAATGGCACGACCATTTGCCGTACTATCGAAGCGTTACCCAGAAGCAGTGAATAACTTCCCCGCGCTAGTTATCTTAATTCCACGAACTTTCTCTCTTGTATTGATTGGGTTTTATTTAGTGAAGGAAATAGAATACTAGCGAAGATGATGAAAGTTTATCAATTAGAATAACTGTTAAACTGAATATAACGAGGTTACTTTGTGTTTGTATAAGGTTCACAAGGGTATTGATTTGAATGATGATTGTAAAAAGAGCTCGGCCACTAAATAAATAACTACTGTGGTTATCGGTCAAAAATGTTACTCGGTATAGGATATTTTTGACCTTTTAATCTAATATTATGTTCAATCTTTTATTGAAATTACTTTTCTTAGTTTTTTTCTAAGTTTGCCAGATGACTTTTCTTTTCATATATTTCGTGTGCTGGAATCACGGCAAATAAAGATTATTATCATTACTAAAGTCTGATTCACTTTGTAAATATACCATCTTTTTATTAATTAGTTTAAGCGTTTTTGTCTATGGAACACAGAAATTTGTATCTGTTATTTTACTATAGAGGTTACTCTACTTACAATGTATGGCTTGAAACCAGTTTTATTAATAATTCTTTAGATTTGCTACAATGACCTCACGTTAGGAGTGCCGGCCTATTTATAAACTAATTTCATTCATATTAAATCAAATGTATACTTATTTGTTTACAGAATATGGATTTCTTTTAACTTTATTGTTTTTAGTTGTAAATATATGTTGCATTGTTTAGCGGCATTAAAAAGAAGAATGAAAAAGATTCATACATTCTCATACTCTTGTTATCATTTTTTTTTAAATATATATTTCATTCCGACACTGCCCGTTCACGTCTATTGAATGAATAGGAATATTCTATTGTGTATTATATAAGTGAAAACGATTCAACAACACTTCCAAAAAATATTTATATTTTTGATGAAAATAAATGCTGCATTGTTACCGACGCTACGACGCAGTATGTAGGTAAAATAAAGGCTCACTGGTGCGAGTTTAGTTTGACTTAATTGGCACATGCCTCAGTGTGACAACCCGAGCTTAATCTAACCTATGCTATTGCTTATTTCAGCCTATTTAGTGTGACCAAACCTCGCAGAAACCTATTATTCTGTAGCCCTATTAGTGACGGAACGGACTAGCCTTTATTCTAGTCCGTTTTGAAACTGAGAAAATAGATAAAATACTTGAAAATAGACAGCCTTTTAAAATAGAATAAGATCGGAGATTTAGATATTAATTGACAGTGAGAATAAAGCTAAGGCGGATTTTAAAATTTATGATAAATCAGTATTAAGACACAAAGTGAATCCGTTTGCTTTCTTAGATAGAAGACGGCTAAAAGTTGGATTACCCGAGGTTTTAAGCCACACGCCATCTTAAAATCAATATGAGGTACTGTAAACTATAGCTGTGTTTTCAGCTACGTCAATGTTTGCATTTAGTCGCTACGGCGACGGCTTCGATTGAATTACGGAATAATGTATTTTATTGTGTAGACCGGCGTCAATGGTCGGTAAAATTTTCCTTTTTTTCGCATTTCTGTAATGCGACTTGCTGGTGCAATGCAGTGATTCATAGAACTTACACTCTCAACTACTATTGCTTTGCGTTGAGTTAATCTTTGTTTTGTAACAATGTCATAGTGTGTTATGATTTTTTTTTTATTATTGACTTGTGTCTTTTTGTGGCGCATTATTCATACGTAAGTTATGATACAGCGTTAACAGAGATTTCATTAAAATTAAAACAATTAATGTCGATTGCAATTGTATGAGTCAGTTCCCGATTGAGTCACAACTATCCTGTGAATTATGTATTCAGCTAAGCTGTTCGATTGAAGAGGAACAATGGTGTATGTGAATGGCGTAAATCATCTCGCCGACGGCGGAAGTAAGTTTCCCTGAATATAGGAACTGATTATTTACAGCGTTCACGTTTGAGTGTCCTTATCGGGGTTAGGTAAAGTTATTATGTAAAAAAAATATCACATGTTCTAAGAATCTCTTAAGATTTGAATTTGTTCTTATTTAAAGATCGTGGAAATCGTGGGCACAGGCCTTCACAGGTTGAATGTCGTCATTATTCAGGTACATTAAGGTTCTTTTTATGGTTCGATGTTCACGAAATAGCTATATGTATATAAATAAAAGTTATTTGGCTTTGGTTAGTAATGGATTAAGCTGGCCATAAGATTAATTAAATAATCGTAATAAGATTCGCCTATATATATGGCTGAGGCTGAGATAAATGAAAAGATTTAAAACGAATTCTAATGTTACCTGTTCATAGTTATGCACATTTCTGGTACAATGGAGGTCAATTACTTCGACCCTGAGTTGGGTACACGCTAGGCCGAGTATGACCTAGCTTTCATTCAAGGTTTGCTCAAACGATGTTGAGAATTCAGAGGACACGTATTCAATGATAATAAATTGGCCTTTGATAAGAATTCGTTCTGTAGTAACAAAGTGCGAGTGAGGAACCAACGTATATTTTTTACTGTATATTGAGTATGATCCGTATACTATGTTTGATCTATTCATTATTAAGTCGGATGTGCAATTAAACGAAGAGGGTCGTCCCCGAATTGTTTTCCTTAGAAAAGGTTAGAATGTACGAAGAGTGACAAACGAAGCGTTCTTTTGTTTTAGAAAATGATCGGTTGTCTTGTTTAACAACATTTCCGTACATTTATTTTCTACATTTTTCTGAGGACAACACGAAGTGCGCCCAATTACTTTTTTCTCTTTGGTTAATTTTTTTTTTTGAATCATTTGTATGTATTGTTTCAGGTAATTCTTCAATCAAAACTGTCTAACCTCCCGGAATAATGGACAAATACCTACAAAGAATTCCTATGAACCATATAATTACACGACATAGATGTCCAGGTATTAAATTTACGAAAGCATAATTAAATTCCACCTGCGAACTTGGCCTGGACGCATTCATTCGGAAAATTAATATAAATTTCTCAGTCGGTGACATTTTTGTCATAGTCTTACATAATGAATACAGTGTATTTTAGAAATCCATTGACAACAATTAATATAAACACGAGTTAATTGCGTTTTTATTTATAGGCTAGTTCTCGCTATGTTTTTTTCATTGCGATTGTTTAATATTCTTTTTAATACCCGAAGTGATGAAGTATTTTTTATTAATATCTATGATCTGAGGTAGTAAATATTACATAAAAAATAAAATCTTTTTTAGTATCCCGTATATTTCCAGGTCCATTTTTACTATTTCACCTTTTAAACACGTTTATAGTTACGTTGTTTTATTGAAAAACATTAACCGTATTAAATTCATGTGCCAAACTATTTAATTTAGTTTGAAACGTAGTCTGTGACGGATTAAAGTAATTATGGAGATAATTACAGTTTTATGGCAGCCTGATGTCGCTTCGGCGTCGCTATAATTGTGAAACACAATTTCTCTTAATTATTTAACATATTTTATAGCACGATGAAAATATCTTGACTTATAAATTAAAACGTTTACGACAAGTAAGAGTTAAGTAGCAAAATTAAAACAAAATCTAAATGTATTATTTATTTGCTTTTGTAAGGATGAAGACATGGCTCTAACATATAGTATTAATACGTACCTATATAGCTGTAAGTCTTGACTTGAGTCCTGACTTCAGAAATCTGTCCAATTATTGCGTGGTTCAATTTATAAAAATCCTTCAAAGTTAATTGAATTGAAGCCCTATACAATTTTAAAAGACAAAACATTCTTCAAAACCTTATAATTGTCAGCAAATAATGTTCAATAAATAAAACGTTAATTGTCAGACTTCCCTTCGACATAAGCCTGTCTTTACTCCTTCAAATATTTAAAAATATTATTTCAACTTACGAAGTTGCGGGTCAAAAAACATTGCTATCGAAACATTCATAAAACAAACACGGAGTGCGGGCATAATGTGCAGACTGCAGACGTCTCCAGTGTGCAACGAATCTTGTCCACAACGTTCCATAACGATTTGTATGAAATGCTATGACTGATGTCATACATTATTTCCAGTACTGTTTAAGGTATTGATTTATGTAAACTTCGAAGCCTATTACTCTTGTGTATATTTAAGAAGTTACTTTAGTTCGAAGTGTGGATTTAGAGAGGTTGGTAGGTTGGTCATGAATAACAAGCAACAGTGTTCTCTTAAGGCTATATAAATCTTTGTCTTATTAATAGAGCTCGCATGATTTTTGTTCCAAGCGGGAATAAAAGTATGAATGTCTTTGACCATTACAGTCTTATGTTACATTTGTACATACGTGTATTAAATAATTGTGACGTACCATGAAACCATAACTTTTATAAGCCTGACATGACATAGCAAAATATGCTATAAATAGATACTACACCTGAACTTGCGTTAATAATACAAATGAAGATTAAGTCGATACTTTATAAAGCTGTTCGTCTGTTTTACGACCGTTTCATTCATAATTAACAATTTACTTCAAATTACAAAAGTTCGTTGAACCATAAAGTATTCTATCGTCGCGCGGAGGGCGGGCGGCGTTAGCGTGCCCGTTCCGCCCCGAGCCACCGCGGCGCCTGTGACGTCATCACTCCCTAACGTGATAACGCGACCCTCTTGTTTACCTCAACAGGAGAGGTAGTCGAGCGAGCTACCTACAAATACAACATTTCTTGTGTCAGCATTTGAAGCATTTTATGTCTGTTTGTTGGTAGTTATTGAATGTTGACGTTGCTGCGTAACGGGTTGACGTATAAAAAACTCAACACGAGTGGACGACGCTGAGAAGGCCTATTGCTGGGTCTTATAGTCCTTGCGATTAGTCATCTACATTTAGTTATTATTTAGCGTCAGTAGAAGGCTATAAAACAAAAAAAAGGTTTGTTTTATAGGTAATATAATTTTGTAACATCTTCCCACCCAATGCTGCCCAATTTATTTGATTTGTCATACACAAAGTATATACGCTTACTTACATAATTCGATGTCGAGTCTGATTTGCAGTAGTGGTCAGCGTGCAATACTGATACGGAGAGCCCTTCACGTCACATTAATTGGAGTGATGATTATAAAGACATAATCGCCATATACATGTTCAGTAACAGTAATAAAATCTTTATTTAAACCATAACATACAAGTCTCATATAAAGCAGATGCATACGAAACGAAGCCAACTATACGTAAAACTTTTGGTGAGTTTTGGGATAACAAAGCGGTGAAAAAGACGTACGCACTTTTGTGTCGTTCGTCCCATTTACCTGGGATGGTAAAAGGAGTTTTACAATAAAGCAATTTGCTGATGGTAACATGAAACCAACTGTTCATATATTATAGGGACTTGAATATTTTCTTAGACATATTTTCTCATTATATTTAAAATATAATTATTGCGCATAAATACTGTCATTTAAGTTGCAGTGTACTGTAATTACTACATGATCTTGAAATTCTGTGCTGAGCTTAAACGTCATTCATTCATTATAATAGACTTTATCATTGTCTAGCCATCACGTAGTAAGGTCTTTGGCATTGCCAATGTCGTATTCAAGATGTCGTCCACGTCCCATTAAAGTCCGAGTGTTGTACTAATTTGGTTTAAAAATAAAAGTTCTTCTCGTCATTGACGTCATGGAAGCTTTAGAAAATGTAATTAACTAATTACTTCCCGGACATAGTGCGTACATTTTAGAAACAGTGTGTGAAAGCAATAAACAGATATTGTAAACTGAAATATGAATAAAATTCAATTTATTTTGTGTTTTATCATTTTACTGCGTTTTTTTTTCTGACAATAAATACTTAATTACTTTTCCTGTAATGTAAAATGTTCATACTAAGCTGTGTTCATGTCATGGAGTGAGAAACTTAGCCCATTTTTATGTTAGTTCCGTGACCTGCTTTCAAAATGTCGGACTAATGAGTATTGGAAAGAGAAAGCGAATGAAAATAGGCGCAAAACTTTTCTTTTTTACTTTGTTTTGTAAACATTGCGAACCATTGAAATTGGATTAGTTATAATGTAGTCAATTTATTCCGCTTTTATGAACTAGGAGTGCATCAACATAATATGGTTAGTAATATTCGCAGTAAGCGGTGATGTAACTCAAATAAGATATTGTAAAGGCCCCCAGACGTGGTAATCTCCAGCGATATTACGACAAAGTATAACTTCGCTTATATGACAGTCTAATGCTGCAGGAAAACGCTCGATTATTACTTTTTTTATATTTACCGCCATATTTAAACGAACTTGGGCATGCATAGAACTTAGGTGGTTTTATTTATATATTGTATTTATTTGGGATAACAGCTTTAAGCTTACAGTTTGGGATACAGAAAGGCTTCCTTCTTTTGATAGTGTAATTAATTAAGCTTTAATTTCATTTTTGTTTTTGCAAAGTCCATATCCGATCTAAACATTTACTTATCGACATGGATATTTATCCTAATTAAATCTCATGAAAATGTATGTAAATTACATTCACGTCATTATGTAAGTGCAGTATATATGATGACGGTTGCATTTGCTAATATTTTTTTCCATTACTGTGACGGCCGATTATTATGAAGTCTTTATAAAGCATTATGATTAAGATTTCTGAGTTTGATGTGAATTGGATAAGCGAGCATACCCCGTCTCAGCCAAATGAATCTAATTCTACGGTTTTGTCTTTACAGCTTTGTTGTTTATGAATCATATTACGCGGGCCAGTGCCTGAGACTGTTTGTAATGGCTTTTTTCTTTCTTACCATATCGTATTTCAACAATTTATGGTTTTCGAACAAGTAGGTCAAGGTCAATTAAATACATAATTATTTTGTTATTCTATTTGAAGACGTTTTGAAAATGTTTTGTTTGTTGTTGAAATAATAATTGTTGTTTGAGCAATTGCAATAAAAACGAATAATATTATAAGTGAAAAATTACCTGAACCTTAAAATTTAAACGTTAACAGAATTGTATAATTAGCTGTTCTTAATTAATATTGTTAGAAAAAATCTTTTTAGTTGATAATTACATTCTAATGCCGGCCTACAATGTAAGGTCAGTTAGTGCAATAACGATTCGTCATGTGTGACGATTAGACAATTAGGGTAGGGTATGGACACCGCCTAGGCGACATCGTATAATAAGTTTAAGATTTTATTAATTTCTTAATGTCGTAATCGTGTTCGTTTTCTCTAATAGAATGCAAACGCGACCCCAGTAGTCTCCATACGGCATTGCGGGGAAAGCGTAAAGCATTTCCTCCTCGGTTATCAAAAAAAAAGTATCGTGTTCGTTACCATAGTTACGTCGTTATTTCGAATATGGTTGGTTACCTTAGCAATTTTATCGAATTAATATTTACGTCTTCTGTTGTTACAAAGACGTTAAATTTGCCAGCAACTGGTCCAAAGGAATTCGAAAGAAACATAGCAAAACGCAGACAAGTTTACCCCTCCACTTTTCATGTATTATAGCAAAAGAACAGTCAAGATCCTTAAACTTAGGTATTACCTTTTACACCTGTCATAGAGACAGTCATTCTATTTTATGATCACTAAGCTCTCTGCTATACGCTCTTCCAGGACCTATTGTCTCATTTACAATATAAATATGTATAAGTAATAAGTTGGATGCAATCCAACATTTCTATACATTGCGAAACCTTCCGGCGCGATGTCGCCGCGTCGTATTAAACCCATTGTTGAGTTGCTGGCAATCAGCTGCTTTGTGAAGCTAACTAAGTGTCTCCCTCAGCGGAAATCAAAGAAAACAATTTTCCCAAAGCTGCGGAAACGTTCGACCAAACATTTACATTTGCAGACTTAGAGTTTCTCTAACTTTTTAATGATATCCGCAACGAGAAAATAGATTTTTATATGATTTTGTTTTTTTTATTGTAGATTTTTTAGAGCACACTAAGTTTTACATGATTTTCTCTGAGCAAAATATTTTTATGAAACATTTCATTCCTCCATTATGACCGGTGAACGTTAAGGTAGTCGTATAATGGAAATGTCGTTTGGTGAATATCACAGACAGGTGGTGCTTAGTGAGATTAGTTCAAGACAGAGCATCTAATCTTGTTTAACACACTTAACGATTGACTTTTAACATGTAACACATTTAAATTATAATACTCTTTCGTCTTATCCTTACAGTAGATAAGGTCTTATCTAGATAACAGAGGTGGTTTTGCTATCTAAATGTTTTTTCACAGAATGCAAACATATTAAAAATAACCATCAATACTTAAATATAATGTTTCTATTAATTCATAAACACGTTAGGTATCTGAAACTGTTAACGAATTGTCTTCTTTTCTATCAATACAAATAGATTTTAAACTATTCTTCTATATATATCTATTCTCTAATATTATGTTAGTATGATACGTTTTTACATTGGATATATCGTTAATGTAAAGTTATCCTAAAAACGATGAACAAACATTTGTGGCTAACATGAGTTTTACTAAATAAACACGCGTGTGTTTGCTGAGAGCTTATGCTACATGTACGAGACCTTACGAAATATTCATATCGAGCCTGATAAATTGACATGATTTTGTATGTACAATGTACTTTTCAAGTAATTGTTCCTTTTTCTTTATTTGTTCCACTACCACAAATATATATTATACGGTAAGCAGATCACCCGAAGAGACCCGCCTGTTCGTTTGCCTAAAAAGCAATAATACACAACATAATAAAACCTCAATAAATATACATTACCAGCTCCTTCCATTTGATCGCATCCAACACAGAGCGGCTCGTATCGTCGACGACCCCATCCTTTCCAATCGGCTTGATCCTCTGGCTCTGCGTAGAGATGTAGGCTCCCTCTGCATCTTCTACCGCATTTATCATGGGGAGTGCTCTGATGAATTGTTCGGGCTAATACCTGCAGCGGAATTCCATCACCGGACATCAAGGCAGAATACGAAATTCCATCCGTACCACCTTGATGTCTGGCGTTCCACGACTGTGCGTTTTATAAGGCAGTTTCTGCCTCGCACCACCTCTTTGTGGAACCAACTGCCAGCGCAGGTATTCCCGATCCGCTACGACTTGGGGACCTTCAAAAAAAGAGCGTTCCTCTTCCTTAAAGGCCGGCAACTCACTTGTAAGCCTCCTGGCGTTGCAGGTGTCCATGGGCGGCGGTTGGCACATCACTCGAAGTGACCCGCCTGCTCGTTTGCCTCCTCTCACATAAAAAAAAAAAAAAAAATTAACGCGAATACAATAGTTGGCAAAATATAAAACTCAATAAAAATCTGAAAGCAATAAAATTGTTAATACAGTAAGGTGTCTAAATTAAAATAATACAAACTATCAACCAATACGCAGTATGGGTTTGAAATCAAAATATTTCTTCAAATTAAATCATAGTCTTCGAAAACTGCTGAATTTCACTATTTTCACTAACATATTATGTACTGTCTAGATTTTATCCTGATAAGCAGCTGAAATTTCGAGTTAAACTATTTAATTTGCGATTATAGGAGTTGAAATTATTTTCTCCATATACTAAATCAGATTTACATAAGACCCGTTTGTTTTGTTTTAATTAATTTATTGCTTGAATCAAAAAATGTAAAATACGCAAATATTATTACATACTGTCTATGTGAATGATGATATCAATTCAATAAAACCTATGTACATAGTTAGTTACAAATAGATATTCTTACGGTTCTGTAAAGCTTTTCCAATCGGAAGTTAAAACCTTAGCTTTCTAGATTGGACGACGGAAATGGATCCAATCATGGACCACTACGTTATACAATTTCCGAGGCAAGATCGATTCTGAGCCATTTTCAATACATTCAATGTATTATTACAATTTGTAATTGGAATCATAACATTTGTATACTAATTTTGATTCTTGCTTAATTACCATTAATTAGAGTCCTTTAGACGCAATTAACATTTATGGTTAAATTAGTACAGTCTATTTAGGTATTAAATTTTAATGTTAAATTAATAAATTATTCCGTTCATATATTATTGAGAATTAAAAATATGTCCTTATTAACGAGCCTTGTATTACGTTAATTAAGTTAAAACGCGTTTTAAAAGCTTAACATATAATATTTAATAGTATTTTTTTCAGTTTTAATATAATTAATTTTGATTAACTGATTGAAATACTTTATCATTATATTAATATGTTATCTGTGTTAATGCGCTGTATGGGTTTGAGAAATAAAACAAAACTCTGTAAACCTTTTGACATTTCTAATAGATCAGAGTACTTTTTAAGATATTTTTAATTGTTAACTTTCTGGAATCAGATGCGATATCTATGTATTTTATTATATTTATGACAACATATTTTTGTTGTCGATTTAATAAAGGGCAAAATAAGTTAATCGTCAAAACACTTAAATATCCTTTGGTGCAAATATAAGTTCATTTTAAAATATTTACAGCTTTATTGACAAAGTCTGAAAACAAAGAGAATTCATAAAAGTTTGGCACGCCTACTATAATAACGCCTTGAGTTATAGAAGTTGTTCTACTTCAGGAAGTTGGTTGCAGTTCACTGTAATGTTTATAAAATACATGAGGGCCTTTACCCCACATTTTGTCGAAGTAAATGTATTATTTGGCGGTAGTTATAAAATGTCATTTAGTTTTAATTTATTTTCTTTTGAAGATACCAAGTCCCGTTTCCACAATCGAAAAGACATTAACAAGTAATAATTCAGTAAGAATAAATATAATAAAATCTGTTGCGAATAGTATTTAATATAAAGTCTAAAGCAAAGAGTTTAAGTGAGTTTAGATTTCACAAATATTGGCCTCGAAGTATCAGCACTTATCTTATTTGGAATTTGTCATGATCGCGTTCACCAACAAACTTTGGCATCTTACTTCTCAACTTATATTATTGCCGAATTTTGTTATAATTGATCTTAATTATATTGCGAATGAACATCACAGATCGTCAAGAGCACTGACATTGTTAAGCGTTTTGTTTAGTAAATTATCTTATTAATATCTTTTCCATATAGTAACTTATCAGCGATCACTTGTGTACGTCAATAATTTTCATATGTCGAATGCTACGAGAGTTGAAAAATAAACCGGTCTGAGAAGATCACCCACATGAAACTCAGCTGTTTAACTATCATTTCTTTAAGCGTGATCACTGTTTTACAAATGCCCTTGTCTCAGCAATTATGGTGATTAATTGGTAAGTTCTTTTATCGTTACAATAGGCTATTATGATTGGTCAGTATTTTTAATCTTATCATTGATACTCGTTATCGTTTTGATGAATAACCCTTTTTGTGCTATACGAGTGGTAAAGTTGGTAAAATTATTTTTTTTCCAAACATTCGAAGTACGAGTGCTCCTTGTGTGCTCCAAATAATGTAGTTTAGAATATTTTGGACACGTTTATAACATGATTTAGAGTTTGTGAAAGAAATCATTCGAATAATAGTTAGTAGACATGATTATCACCAACAAAGATGACAGCATGAGAAGATTATTTTTATTTAAACGAGAACGACTTTTTAGTGTATATACTCACACTCCTACTCCCGTAGCAACTTTTGTATGCTATGTTTTAGGCCTTTTGCCTTGTTTTTTATTTTTATTATTAATATGTTATATGTTAATGCGTTGTATGGGTTTGAGAAATAAAACAAAACGCTATAATCCTTTTGACATTTCTAATAGATCAGAGTACTTTTTAAGATATTTTTAATTGTTAACTTTCTGGAACCAGATGCGATATCTATGTATTTTTGTCTTTTATTATAAAACATATCGTCGTAAAAATTACTTTTTGTACATTTGAGTATTCATTTAATCAAAATATTTCACAACTAAAATTAGAAACGTGGGCTTTTAAAAATGTTATGCTAATGTTACGTATAATACTATTGGGTTCATATTGATTTTACGAATGTTTCCGCACGAGTGCCTTTGTGAGTATTTCTCTGTGGGGAGTATTTGACTGCGACACGTCTCGTAAATCAGAACACTTGTATTTACCACTTGTTTGATTGTTGGTGATTTCAATCTAAACTATAAACTGTAAATTCAAATGTACAAAAATTGGTAAATAAATTAATGAAATAATCTGGGATTGTTATGACAAGTAAAAGCAACTAAAAAGAACTGTTTTAAAAAGTGTATGTATCTTGTTTGTGTGTGTGGGAATAAACGTAAGATGAACTAATAAATATAAAATGCGCTGTTTTTACTAAAGTAGCATTTGTCTTTTTCAACACAGCTTAAATGTAATACATGACAGTAAGAAAGGAAAGAGTACTTTAGTTATTCTGCCAAATTATCCCTAACTTTATCTGACGTATGAAATGAACTAGAGAATCTTATTACATACACTGGAAATAGATTCGAATCTCTTTTATCGCAAATGTAGGCTTCGACGCTCCAAAAGATATTTTATTGCAAAGGACGGGGACATTCTCGTGTTGATGAAATGGAACCCTGCTATAACATTCGCGAGTATTCGCAGTCTGAATGTTTTAACATATTCCATGCATCGTGCATATGCTAGATATGTATATAATTAAATTATTGTATTATGTACTAAATTAAATAAATATTGAATCGACCTTTGACCGTATATGAAAATAGAGTTTGTAAGTTCACGTGTGTTTCACATAGTGTTTTATTATATATGTTCTAAGCTCTCTATCTATAGAAGGTAAAAATGTATAGAATTATAGTCTTACGCCAACAAGTGGTTAAAAGTTACATAAGATAATGTTTCTGAACGAAATGGGATGGATAATAATATACAGTTGGGTCTGAGATAGTGGAATTGCGTAAAGTATTTGTACCGTTTAAATTTAAACTATAAACTAATTACCAACTTTTCTTTCCTAATTAGCACAGCATTTTACGATCAAAATGATGACATTATTTAACCAACCTTAAAGCGGAATGTTTGATGTGTATGTTATTAAATATGATAATGGGACCTACACAAATTGGTCAGTCTATTGCATGCTACGCCAGGTTTATCATGCTATGCTGCCCTATCAACACAGCCCAACCTAAAACCATTTGTATATTTTTTCAGAAAACAGCCAAAGACGTTCGCGTTCGACCACTGTTTCTTTTCGCTCGATCCGGCCCTCAACAACTTTGCATCGCAGAAGACAGTGTTCGAGTGTCTCGGACGAGATATCTTGGACAATGCCTTCGACGGATACAATGCTTGTATCTTCGCTTACGGACAGACCGGTAAGCGTTTATATACAGTTCTAATGAGACTTTAAGTTTAAGAATATATAGCATCGAGTATAGTAGAGATAAGAATAAAGGAGACACAATATGTATATTTCAAATAAGCCAATTTGACATAGCAGCCTCGCAGCCTAAGAATTACTTCAAGATACTCGCAGCGTTTACGAATTATGTAACTCGCATTTTTCCATAAAACGTGTATTTTTGTTATTTAAAAGGCTTTTCCTGTAAGAAAATAGCCTCTATCTCGTAGATTAAATAAGGCTTAATGTGTTTATAAATAAGATTTACGGCCACAAAACGGAACATTTTTTTAAAATCGATACAAGATGGTTGTCTTTTTAAATGAGTATTGAAAGGAACCTCGAAGTGTGAATGTGTTTTTTCTTATGTTGGTTTTGTTAATTTATACTATATGACCACATCTATAATCACACATTTAACATATATATTTATTAAATTTATACAATTTACTCGTACCCACGTATGTTGTGCTAACTAAATTTATAATGATATTACAATGGTAAAATGCAAGATAATTATTATTTTTGTTTCTTGACGTCAGTCGTCTCACACACAAATAGAGGCATTACATATTCAGTAGGAGAGATTCAGACTTTCCAGATCCAGATATTCGAGCAAAACTTTTACTATTGTTAAATTTTATCTAACGCTCAGCTTAAAAGCTTTGCCAGAATGTTAATTCCAAGAATGGATAAGTGCAAATTTAATGAAGCAACCTAACCCATTATTAATTATTCCCTGGGAGCTCGGCATTCAGTACTGTCTGTTTATGTTGCTATTGTTATCAAGAGATGGCTTGGTCGAGATTTATTTACCGTTTTCTGTTATTTTAATCATGTTTACATCACAAAGTTTGCATATATAATAATTATTTGCATAAATTTACAATATTTTCTTTTATGAGTCGAAAGCTGAAGAAAGCAGAAAGCTACATAAAAGAAGCCTTAATTGTATTTAAATACGTTCCCAACAGAATATACCAATATTATTTAATTAACAATTTTTACTCTTATAAGCGTAACAAAGCATAAAATGTCGCCCAATTATGAGCGATGATAAAACTCCACTGGAGTGCTCACTTTGATACTTCATATCGAATTTAGCTCTTCAGGCACTTTTACGATTTTATATGAGATTTAAAAACGAAATTCCATTCACAAACAATAAACTTTAACATGGAGCCACGATAGATCGCACGAAACACTTTAAACTCTTAATACTCAATCACAAATTAAATATTCAAACCGGACAAAAGTAGTGACACTCGATACTATATCAATTTCCTGAGATATGAATTGGATCGTTCTCGCCTCGTTCACACTGTAACTTAATTTTGACGAGCTCTTTAATTTATTGTCTCGCTCGATAGGGCACGTGTTGGAGACTGTGTAAATGTATACGATTTACGTTAATAATCTATGCAAACTTGTCGCGCCTCGTTTGAAGCCTGAGTGCATTTAAGATTACATTTCACGTGGTCGGTGTGAAAATTCACCAAGAATTTTCTGGGTTTGGTGGTGAAGCTGGCAGCACCTCTTACGAAATTCGATTATTTTATATAGGTTTTAGTTACGTATAAAACCGTCCATTTGAAGTTTAGTTATACTAAGTTTTAATGAGTCTCATTGCGAAATCGTTAGGGAATCTCATTATCCGCTTAAGTTCGCAGGAAGTTTGCTCGATAATATGCATGAAAAAACTGCATTTCGTGAATGTAGTATAAAAATATCTATCCATGAGATCAGTCTTGCACTTCTTGATGACCTGTTTCAAATTAAAATTTATATCGCTTCACGGCTCGACTTAATTGATAATTTATGTGAGGTGAGGGATTAAGTAATGTATGAATGAAAAGGCATAAAAAACTCATAAAATGTTTCTCTTAGCACAAAATGTTTCTGTTTGTTCTTTTGGTTACACATTATGTCCTTTGTCATCATTGTCTTGAAGGGAGCGAGCTCTTGAAAAGGGGCTGAAACTTGACGGAACCGCGTGATGAATATGTAATGCGAATGCGTGAGTGCGAGAGGAGAATATGCTTTTCAATTTTTATATTAATTTTATAGAAATTTTGTAAATAGACATTTATTTAGGTAAATACGATTAAATACCAAACATCATTTTAATTTATAGTAATTTAAGTAAGTTGTAAAGTATATACTCCCAAAATAACTTAATTATATAAGCTAGATCGCTATACGGACCTCTGTGACCCTGTAAACATCACCTGAAGCGTATTTGTTTCTTTACGCCTTGGTAAGTGCAGTAAAGGTCTCTCTTGCAGTCTGTATAATTAGTTATACAATCTTTTAGGTGATAAGAATAAAACGAGAGAGAGATAGTTAATTTATGTCATGGTGAAGTATTGTTACTTATCAGGACCTAGCATCGTTAGACACAAACATACACAACATGGGATATTTATGTAACTTAATCTTTATAGGGCAGCGGATGTCTGTGGAGTTAATTGAGGCGTTATGGACATCCCTTTATGATAGGCGCGTCAATTTAGCATAGTGAATTTTGTAATTATTTAATGTGTCCGAAGTGTCATCATCTACTGATAATGTCTTAATTTTGTCATGTAATACGTTCTGGAAAGCAGAATCACGGCAATAAATAACAGTCAAGAACATTTTTCCGTAAAGTAACCAATTTTCGTTGAAAGCTACGCGAAATAAATTCCTATTAACGCAACCCAGGCTTAACGGCCACTATCTTCGCTAAACACAACACAAATATTCCTAACGATCCCCTACGACTGGTCGTAACTCCTCGTAAAGCCTTGGAGATTTTAATAACACCTCCCAAGTTTAAATTTTCGCCGCCTCCCTGTTGAGGTGTAAATTGCTTCGCCGTGCGATATTGTGTAACGATTAATATAAGTGTAAGTGTTTGTCTCGTATAAGTGTTTGGTTTGGATTCTTGTGTTGGTATAAACCAGATCCAACACGGGACCTGCTTTCATTTTTCAATAAAATAATAATTGCTTGGGACTTAACACGCTCTATTATAATATTTTAAGGGACAGACACATCACTATGTATTTTTTGTCTAAGTAGTTTATTTATCTATAAACTTAACTCTACAATATTTATTTCTTAACTGTGTACTTCGGTTAAAACTACTTAGTTGTCAAGACTTTGACCAAAGCTTTTTAAAATGAAAACTTTCATTCATATAATATTAAGCAATTTAAAATATAAAGTGGAGCTTCAATACGAATTTAGAGAAGCCTATTTAATTTTCAAGCTCAATACAAGCAGAGCATTGAATTGTATGCGAGAGCACGTCCTCACAATACAGAGTTTTTCAAAATAATTTGCTTTCATACAAAGAAAAAACTAATAGCAATTCGTTTCAACTCGGTTATTATTCCATTAGAGTGAACGGGGATGAATGGAGCAGACGACACGGTAAATCACTTTCAATTTAAACAAGAAATATAAATGTAATTTTTCTAGTTTAATTATATTGAAGTGTTCCGATGTTGACTTTTCTAACAAAGCAGTATTTAACGTGTGCTTAGGGTTGAAAAATTAACAAGTAACTGATGGCATGATTGACACTAATTGCCAAGCCAGACGATGAGATGGTCCCGGGTTTGATCCCAGATAGGGTCAACAATTGTTTGTGACATATATTCCATGTTTATAATTAATTAAAAACGTGATATTTTGGTCTATATAATCAATATTTGCTTCAATAATTTCCAGTTAGATTATTATCTATAGAGAGAAGCTTCTGTGTATCAACTTGTTTTCATTTCTGAAGGTCGTGTCCGTTAATTAAATGTCCTTGTTGTTGTCTTGGTTATATATGCGTTGTTCAGTCAGTGGCTTCCATCAGTGTTAAAGATAAACAAATAGACTTATTAATTATTGAGCAAAAGATAGCACCATTTTCAATGTGAATTGAATAATTTATTTGTCTGAAACGTTTTATCACGAGTGCATTCCCGTGTTTGAAACGTCACCTAATACTTGAGAACGTCTGCTTAATTTGTTTGTGACTTGGTTGAAGTTGTAAATTCATATTTAATTTGTTGTGAGCTTTGTGGCTAAAATGTGTGATAACAATTTACAATACATGACCGTTTAGAGCGAACCACACCTTATAGGCGAGGAACTTAATGCATTGTAAGTAGTGACTAAGATACACTTTTGGATAAACAAATATATAAACAGAGTAATGTTATTGTATTGAATTGTGTGAAAACTCTACTAATGAAGTATTGTATTTTATTTGCCCACCCACGTGAATATAACGAAAGGTTCCTTTTAATGACTTCGTTGTCTTGTACGTATTCACGTTCGTTTTTTTAAAGTCATTACAAAGGCAGTATGACGTCATTTTTCTTTTATCCTGCAGTTTCAAGACAGTATCCTTAAATTGAGACGACTCTCTTTGATATGCTCGCTTTTGCATTAACATGTACGAGCAAAGAAAAGCCCTTTGTTTTATCTCAAATAAATTATGTTGGAAAATGGTCGGATATATATCATTTTATTAAGTAAAATTAAAATTTAAATGTGCTATGCAATTACACATAGAACAAAATATTCCATTCGCCTTAACTCTTAGTTATCGGCCGACAAAAGCAAGGAGTATTATTTATTTATTATATTGCTCTTTGCGTTGGTTTCTCGGGTATATTTCGAAATACACAGAATGTCGGCTTCCCTGGTATATTATGATTTAGGTTTACGAGTTTACTACGTATAATAATAATAATAGTACATTAAAGTAATTATGTAGATCAGTGATAATTACAATTTATATTGATATAGTAGCAACGATATAAAGACAAATGAAATGAAACACTCGAGCAAATGTAAAACTGGCCTTTTCAGTGAGCAATCAACACAACAGTAATTCGGTTTGCCCGCATCCGGCTGTAAGAGCTAATTGCGTTTGATGCCCGACGCCAGATCTTCCATGATAGTTCCATGAATCGTAACACGTGGAGGGTTGTATGTCTAAACACTCAACTGTGAGTCTAACAACTCAAATAGACATCAGTGTGCACCAAAGATTTATATTTATTATTATGTTTCATTTTATCGCATCACCAAACTCATTAAAACAAAAACTAATATATATAAAGAAATACCTAAATTCAAAGCCAAACCGTGTTAAATAAAACACTCTGTATAGTGACAGTTCGCACGGCCACTGATGACAAATCGGTTCCTACACTGGCAAGTTAATATTGAAGTCGATAATATGGTGGATAGAAAAATTGTAAGCTAATATATCACCCCATTGAATGCATATGTAAAAAGAAATTGTGTATGAAATAAATATATCTCGATACAACAGTGTATTATAGTATTGTAGTAGCAGTTTTTCAGTCTTTGATTTATACAATCACATGAGGTGTTATACCGACTTTCTAAGTGTATCAACCTCTCCGACCTTTTTCCCCAACGCGGGGCTCAATTTCATCAACTTCGGGATACGGGATAGACCATTTCAACACACATATTTGGTTTATCCACTGTTTGTCGAGTTTTTAGTTCTTTTTTTCATCGCCTTTGGAATCAGGTCTACAGGCACGACTTAAAGAGCTTTAAATCAGCAATATTCAATACGAATAATAATTTTCAGATACATTATTTTGCGGTGAGCGTAGTCTGACGCGTGATAGATTCAATCACATATTCAGTACATGAAATGTAACTCGCATTACCTATTGATCCATCTATTCGTGTATTCGCGCAAGTATCAGCTTTAACACATTTTGAAGTATGCTCCACGAATGCTAATGCAAGAATGTTTCTCAAGGAATTTTTTGAACATTTCGTCACGTTTTAATTTCTCAACTTGTTACATACTAGTTTAACACCACACATAACGTTTAATATAACTTTATTTAGTTATATCTATTCCACATAGAATCGTATGAGCGATCACCTGTGTAAGTCAAAAAATATATGTATTTGTACGCTAATCATCGTAAAGTTGTACGCTATATGGCTGATAAGTTTATGTAATTTTTTATAATAGTAAAAATAATTGCTACTCAATAATGGTCGGGTATCTTTTGATAACTTTTGCAGTTTATAATGGATGCTCCGCTTATTTAACGGCAATTAGCGCTTAACTGACCTAGGGTCGTTCAATGGAACGTTCTAGGTCAGGTTGAATAAAAGCGCTCGAACCGCTTTCTGCCTCAGGTAAAGCCACAAGGCTCTATTGTTTATGCCTCATTGAGTCCTATCTTAGCTAGTTATATTTAAAAGTGTCGTATACGGTTATAACAAGTCTAATAGAACCTATAACTATAAAATAAAATAGTACATTTTTTTTAGTTCTAACGAATCTTGTAAATGTATTTTTGAATTTACACAGCCTGCAATATGTTGTCCATTTTTTGTCTCAAAATCAACAATTGTATAAATACATAATAACAACATTGTAATATAAATCGAAGCCTCAATTATTATTTGCGCAAGTAAGTAATTAAATTTGATGTTACGAATATATTCGCTGACTAGTAATAATAATATTTCAGTGCGAACTGTCAGCGTATTCGTCCGTATAGCAGTGCACTTGACGGCTAATTTACGTTGTGTTTGTCACTGGAGCGAATAAATGCAAATTGTAACGTAGCGTACATTTGTACTGGTAATTGTCAAGTGCAATTGTGTACTGAGCTGATACAACAGTTTGTCGGCCAAGTCGGATGTCATGTACGCGCATGAGTTGAATTAACTATACGGGTGTTCGGTTCTTTCATGTTTCTATTTTTGTGTGTGGGTTATAAGGAGCGTTTAAGTTGAAAAAACACATGTACACATAGTGTGTATATTGTGAATAATTGTTAACTATGTTATACACTTGTATAAGTCTAGAAAAGTACTAAAATTAAGTAAAAAATACACTGAAATTATAATGACAGGTTAGTTAGAACGTGAAAAACACCGCGGCACTGTTTATAAAAATATATTTATTTTAGACAATCATACTATGTTAGTAATATAAACAAAACGCGGATTAGTAATGAAAGAACCTTCAATATTAGTATTTACATTTAGGGAGCGGAGTAAACTTTGTGTATTGCGACGTCTTGCGCGCTTCTGGAATTAAATATTGTGTGAATGTCGAAGCGATAAAGATTTTTTTATTAATAAAACCTAAGCAAACGTGCGTTTTGTTATTCTTTAACTTTATTCCTAAAAAAAATATTTCAATATCACTCAGTTGTAAATATACTTATTTTGTCAAATTGTGTTAATGCTGAATTTTAACAAGCAAGGACTACC
This sequence comes from Leptophobia aripa, assembly GCA_951799465.1. NCBI lineage: Eukaryota > Metazoa > Arthropoda > Insecta > Lepidoptera > Pieridae > Leptophobia > Leptophobia aripa. The sequence goes on from OX637280.1 coordinate 4,111,324, forward strand.
TTCGAGAAATAGCGTTGTATGTAACTAGATTTTGGTTTTATAAACTCAACATCTTTATCCTACATTCAAACTCAAACTCCAAATATCTTTATTCAAGTAGGTCTTTATAAAGACACTTTTGAATCGTTAATTTTTACACTACCACTAAGCCGAGATTACGTGTAGTTTTTATAACTAAAATTTCTTAAGTTACACTACTAATAATAATACGTTACAAAGTGAGAACTGATAGAGGTAAATCTAATATATGATATAGTCTTAGGTGCGTATAGGACGCGTTTGATTTACACATATAATCTTCGAGGGACATAAAGGTTTATGTATGCCTCTATTACAGAGTAATTACACGAGCTTTTGAGAGTGTAATAGAGTGATTTGTAGTTTAATTGAATTTTGTGTCTAGTGTTTTGCTGCTAATTAAAAACAGGAAATTATAATTGTATGCAAAGTGTGTGGTTACGATGTTGCCTCACAGACATAAAGAAAAATTTTATTAATGTAATTAATTTTCTTCTCAGCGGAAAGGGTTGATTACGATGCTGGTGGAAAAGGGTTGAGTCAGTTGAGTTAGAGACTTTTTAATACTGTTTTTACTAATTAACAAGCGTATGTTCTTGTGTGTTAGACAAGAATCGTTGGTTTTCTATCGTGAATTTTCCTTTCTTTATAGGATTTGTTGAAAAGACTTATACAAGATAACTTACTACTGTAATCAATGTACACAAACATTGATAGTTTTTATAATTTTTAATTTTATGTGAATTTAATATTTTTTTTTATCGTCAAAAATGTCAATTGAAATAAAAAATCTCATAGTTTCATCTTACGGAATCAATAAAACAATTAATTAAAATGTCGTATTTCCTTATTTTCGTATAAATCAAACAACAGATCCTCACCTCGATTCAGAATTGCACGTGATGCAGATTTTCAAGTTTATTGCTTCCGGGCGACGTCCTGCGCAAGTCTCGTGTAATGGAATGGACTCTTTGGCTGCTCTCCAGCCACGTGCCAAATCGTATTACTTACGTCTACTGAACTGATTGTTGCAATAGAGATCGGTGCGATAGTAACGAATCCTTTCACATTAAGTACTTCGGACTGGATGACATTTCGTTGGCAAAGAATTCGTATAAGTTTGAAAAGTCTTATCATTTTCATATTGTGTTTGTGCGTGTTGCGGTTTATGGCAAACATACTGGCTACACACCTCTATGGGCTTTGTGGTCTTTCACAGTCCCCGTGGTCACGATCCTTGGCTACGTTCCTATATCTTGAAGCGATCTCCGGTTGTTTTTGACTCCTCTGTTCCTAGCTTTTGAGAAACTCCTCCTGCATTCTCTTTAAGTAGCCTGCCCATTTCTAAACTATATCTTAATTCACTTCACTTAGACCTTCGTCTAACACGTGGTTCATCATAAGTTTTCGAAATCTTCTTTTTTCTTTAACGAGTACATAAATATTTCTCTATACTTTGTCATGTTTATCAATAATTTTGATATATTAGTGTATACGGTTATAAAGTAAAAGTAAATATTAGCAGACATTTTATTCTTTCTGACCAACACTTTGCAGTAGTCAATACGAGTTTTACTTTTTATTTGATTAATTATTTTTATAAATTTGTTAAGTACGCGCGAAATGAATAAACCATTATTATTATTAGACAAACCTTTTATTAGCATTTTTTTTTGAGACGGTATATAGTAGATCTACGTATGGTTTATTTGCATTGGAGAAAATCTATTACATTTAATCTGCAATAGCATTACCTGCAAGGAGGGCGAAGGCTGTGTCAGCACCACACCTGTGCAATATAAGCAGATTACACGTAATCCGTCGTGCATCGCCGTAGGCTCGAGTGGTCTTAAGTTAATTGCCTCGGAAGGAAAGCGTTAGATTGAAAACGACCTGTAAGGATTACATCAAATAGAAAAACCTCTTACATACAATAAATTTATGATAACGAAAATGTAGTTGGAGTGTACTACTACGATTCGATTATTTATGAGTTATACTAGTCTTTGTGAGTCGGATATTTAAATTGTCGGTGTACCCAAATGCTTAGTATATAATGTTTATGTATAAATTAGTGTAAACTAAACTTATATTTAGTAAGGACTTAGACTGTTCCTAGTCCACTTCAGGCAAGATCCGATGTAATGAGTGATCTCTAGCGAGCTCCTATCACGTATGAATTATTTAATTTTAATAACAGCTCAGCTCATAGAACGTTTATACGGAATAGGCTCTTGTGTCTCGAACGAGCGGCTGTAATCGCCTCGTAATACAAGTGAAAATTGCTTTACATTACCTGAATAGCTCTTGTAATGATTTCGTATATACCTTGCACATATAAACTTGGTTTTGTTTTACGTATATAGTTAATCAAGCTTCGTGTAACGTATAAATATGAAATAAGTTAATTGCCCTGGAAAAGATCGCTCGTTAGCGTTAAGACAGCCCGTTGATTCTCCGGTTGAATGAAAGAAATCTCCCTTCAGCGGTTAGGTTTATTGTTTCTGTTATAAGTTCTTTTTTTGTAAATCATTCAACAAAAATTTTGTAAATGTCAATAAACAGATTTTTATTGTTATTATTTCCATAGACAACTGTGTACGCCCCGTTTATCGACCTTAAATGAAATCCCAATATTGAAATTCTTATACACCCGATCCGAAAGCATAGACTTTGTTTTGGCACTTTATCACGAATCAAGTTTTAAACGAAATTTAATATTACAATTTTACATTTAACGTATATATCAAGTTCAAAGTTAGACAATAATTTCTCAGCGTGGAGGGAATACGTGTTCATTTCCGACATACTAAATTCACGCTCAAACAATTTATGTAAATATAAGTCTTATCTTTTTACTTCATGCAGGTAAAAAGTACTTTGAACGACTTATCCTTGATTAATATGTAAACGATATTGTCGTGTGTGTATAATATGTAAACGATATTGTCGTGTGTGTATAATATGTAAACGATATTGTCGTGTGTGTATAATATGTGTGTGACGAAGAAAGAGTCGGCTATACCGAAGGCCGTGTTGAGTAAGCCACTAACATTACTGTTATCTTAGATGTTTTATCAGTTGGATTTGTTTAGACTAAAGTACCAATCACGATCGAAATATTCAATTCGTCGTAATTAATATTTTTTTAAACCAACTAACTAGCTGACCCGACAAACGTCGTTTTGCCAAAAAATAATAATAAAAAAAAATGTCTCTAAAAATAGATGTTGGTCGGTTCTCAGACCTACTTGATATGCTCAGAAAATTTCAGGAGAATCGGTCAACCCGTTTCGGAGGAGTAAGGGAACGAAAACTGTGACACGAGAATTTTATATATTAGATAAAGAACTCATTTGGTTGGTTCATTAACATATGTATTTTACGCTTAACTAGATATCGCACTTGGTACGAGTGACTACTACGGGGAAATGTTTTCATATATTATGTGTTACCAAAGAAAATTTCATAACAACGCAGAGTTGTGCACTTTAAATGATTTCAGCAATAATAAATTATGTTCACCTTGAAATGTTGCTCTAGTGAAATGCTAGTTAATTTTATGTTGAAATAACGACTCATAAAAATGAATAAACATTTTCACTCTCTGTTAAAACGTTCGAGTTAGATTTCGCTATTACATTTTACGGTTGAAGCATTTTCGTTTATTTTATGTTATGCATATTAAAATTTACTTGAATACAAAATTCTCCAACAATTGTACGTTTTAAATGCTGGAAATTTTTCATGAATATTTAAGCTGTCAGTGTAAATTTACATTCAGCTGGTAGAATGGAACTTAACAACCATAATTTAAAAATAACTTAATCAAAACTTAATTGCTTTTGCCTAATAGGCCTCTCATAATAAGGAGCTTAATAACCTAATATAAATAGTTTTCATTGGGTGCAAATTTTAGTCACATTTAAAATCCATTATAGGATGTAGGTACTGTATTAAGAAACTTTTACGTGGCTTTTAGGTAAAAGCTTTGGCTATATGTTCGCTCAGAAATAAAATAAAAGTTTCTATATATAGGTTTATATACGTCTTTACGAAGTAACTACATACTACAAGCACAGTGAAGTGGTTTAGGCACTGTGCTAAATATAAAAAATATATGTTTAGTATGGGTCAGTAGATATCTTTAGAATTTTGGACTGAGATTACTTTACCAGTTTTACTTTATAGTGATTGTAATTTTGTTCTCATTTGCTATAATTGGGTTTCTAAATATTTTTTAAACGTTTGACACTTAATACACTTCTAAATAAATCGTAGTTTTTGTATAGCACTACTGACCTTACCCTATAAACCTGTATAGCGTGATGAATGTTGACAGAGATTGCCCTATTTAGTCAGTCAGACCTATTTTTACATGTGTTCTAAGCGGCACGTTAAGACTTTCGCACTGAGTAATAAGTTGCAACGCGAACAAAGAATGAACGTGAGCGCCCTCCGCCCGTCTGACCTAAAACTGCAAGTTGCACCTGCCAGCTTTATGCCGCTTATGGTATGGTCCAAGTTATGGGCGCAAACATATTTTTAATTGAAATCGTGTTTTAGCTTCGCAATATTTAAAAAAATAAACGCTTATTTGGACACACACGGAAAGTACAACAACACAGTAGATCAATAAAACTATTACAAAAATGAGAATATATATATATATAAATATATTATAAATTAAAATGATAGTAGTATTTTAAAAGATAATGATGGGGTAATGCTCAGTATGTGTGTGGAAAAATTTTCAGCGTCGCAACCCGCTGCACGTTGTCTAAGTCTGAATGTTTGAATATAATTAAAATAAACAAATAAAAAGAAGAGATTAGATAAATAAATGGATTCATGTAGGAGTGGGACAGGAGAACTTGGATGATCCACATATTTACTCACGCATATATGTGGAATACGGCAATATGGGTTTGCCTTTATAAAGCCTATATGTATGTATTACAGGGTTGTTGCAACTGGGCGATAACGATACGGAGCTTAAGACGCGAATTGTTTTAGTTGTTATTTTTATTTGTATATAGACAAGTGGATGATCAGCCTCCTGTGTCTGGCTCATGTCATATATATATATGACGCAAGTTTACATATATAAAACCATTGCATACATTTCTAAACACTCATGTGTAGTAATGTAATTTATTCTATATTACCGCCTTCTCTTGGTCCGCTAAGCAAACACAATTTTAACTACCCACTGTTTGCATTTGTTAATCAAACGCGAGGCTCTCTAGATTTTATGAAATTATACACTGATGAAATTCAAACAAATTTCAACTTTTCCTTTCAATTTTGACGACATAGTTGAGTTGAGTTTCCCATTTACTCCGATACTGTTTTACATTATTTTAACCTATAATATCTATAATGTATTCAATGATAATTATATGTATGGTAATTTAAACATGTCAATACATATAGTTATTTACAGCAGAACGACAGATGTATTAAAATAAATCACTGTTAGGAGTATTTTAAATATTAAGATGACGTGTCACAGACTGAGTAAGGAGTTATTTTATTCTTACTAAAGTGAAATAGAGAACCGTAGAGACTATGTAAAGTTGTCATAAAATGAAATAATCAGAAACTCACACTCACATACATTACATACATACATACACAATTCATGCACACAAACCCAGACATTTATTTAAGCACAACTAAAAACTAGTCATTCATATTTATAATATTCATAATTCAATCATATGTATTTTTTATTTATGTTTTTCTATTATTGTGAGAATGAGATTCATATTTCTCCGGTTGCCTGGAAGCGCTTTTCCGCGATAAGGCCGACTCTCGTCGTCAGTTTCTTCATTTATGACATTATACACATTCATGATAGCTCTGTATAAAGTATAGTACAATTATAATTATTACGTGAATTTTACGAATTAAAATAGATGTGAATGTTTTACATTTAACAGATTATATCACAATTGAACCAATTTACAACTGTAATAACCATGCCACATGATGGATAGGCTGCGGTTGGCCATCAGCCAGAATTTGTACTAGTTCACAGTCATGCTACTTTTGATAGCTTTTTATAATTTTCATACCAGGGCTGATATATCGGTTGTCCTAGTGTCTATAAAAAAGGTTTAAATGGTGCAGTTGATCAACATAACCGGCTGCCCAGAAGACCCCGGGTTCGACAAATGACAGCATCACCTTTATTATATGTCTATTTCACAAAATTTTAATTAAGTAAGTAACCTTACGGTGCTTTCGCGCAGAGGGATTTTTAACGGGACTCGTTACGCTCAAGATCTTAAGTACCCCTGGGCTAGACGTGTGCTTGTTTTAGTTACATTTGGAGCGTAAGATGCTAAATTTAATATGTATGTGATCGTATGCTTATCACATAATTATTATTTTTTGTCTCCAGATATTTTTATATTACATATTCTATCAAGGTTTAGAGCTACTAGAATTCCCAGTTAAGAATATAGTTAATCCATTTCTTTTCATGTGATTCTTTTTCTTTCAATTCAGACCAAATGAATACATTGAAAACTAAGAGTAAATAAATATACTATGAGTGGGATTTTACCTAGTAACAAAACATATTACCTTTACATTGTCAGGCGCTCCTTGACACCATATAAAATATTTCCAAGTATCTCGTGTGTATTGTTATCGTTTTGTTTTAGATATCTTGAAATATTGCTTTCATATTTATCTTTGAAATTCTTTTTGTTATGCACTTTATGCTCCACTAGTCTATGGTAAATAAAACAAATGCACCACGCAAATAAGGAAAAACACAACATTATATCATACGTCGATATTAACTAGTTAATATAATTATAAAATATATGTATACCGTGTTATGTTGTATGAGAAGTGTTAATTATGATGTTATGATATTGGACCGGTTGGAAGTTTGTTTACATGAAAACGTTTTACAATATCTATATGAAAATAGTCTATACTAAATTCTTCTACTTGTAATCTTTATAATCATATATCTAATCTCCCAAAATTCCAGATATTCTATTTAAAGATAGATCTAATCCATGACCTTTGAACAAGTGTATTTATAATTCCACTTCATTCTAAATTTTACTAAAAGCAGTTAAAATCATACATTTACAAAAGCTGCATCAGTTATATCTGTACAATTAGGATTCAAAGTTGGTTTTTATGTGTTAAAACAATCTCCCTGAAAGCCTTTTTCGATTGTCAAGCAAAAGTCTTTTGGTTTCAGGTTCAGGGAAGTCATACACAATGATGGGTGCGCCGGGGGCGGACGAGGGCGGTATCATTCCGAGATTATGCGACGCTTTGTTTGAGAGGATAGCTGTACAACAATCGCCTCCTGCACTCACATATAAGGTAGAATTATGGCTCAGTGTAACGTGTGAATTAAATATTTATAAACAAGATTAATTGAAATCAATACACTGAAGTTAGACTCATGACCACATCTCTGAAAGCACTAAAAGGAGCTTATTATTCCGCAAGTAAAACTTAAACGTTAATTAGACAGAAAGAAACGACAGAGTCTTTTTTTAGTTTCTTTTTTATGTTAACAGTTTCGTAGTACTTTTATCTTATGGTATTGTAGAGAAATTTTACGCCTTCTACTTTGAATCTTTGCGAGTCTTAAGTATTTAAACATCGTTGCCACGTACGTACAGAAACAACGAAGTTAATATTTTTTTAACTTAAACTTTATCAACCTAATCCTAATCATTGTAATATTTCAGGTCGAAGTATCATATATGGAGATTTATAATGAGCGAGTTCATGATCTTCTCGACCCTGAAACGACTAGGCGATCACTCAGAGTTCGAGAGCATGCAGTTCTTGGACCGTATGTGGATGGCTTGTCACAGTTAGCTGTGTCGTCATACAAGGTATTGTTCTTATATATTGCATTTACATATAAATTGTTAAAATGGTAGGTTTTAATTTATTTAATTTTTTTTTCCGTTTTTATGTATAAATGATTTTATTGTTTAAATATATATTTGGACAAGCTATAGGAACTCCAAGTAATAAATAATTGAAATCATCTTATGTCATATATGCCCACAATAGGCACGACCTACTAATTTAAAAAAAAACATACATACAATAAATACTTAAAACTTGACTTCAAGTTATAACCGAGTTAACGATTTTATTTCTATGCATAAAGGTAGCGACGGTAACAAATATCGTACTTTACCTCCCCTTAAATAATCCTGTATGAGATCAGCCAAAAGCCAAAGCTTATATATTGCAGTGATATTAGAAATTCAAGGGATTATTTGTTGAACTTTGTAAGGCCGAATTTATAATCAAACGTTTATACCCATTGATGACTTATAATAGGTGAATATTTTATATTATTATATACGATATAAGCTAACTTTCCATTAGCACGGGTTGCCTGGAAGGAATAGATTTTTAACGATAAGGCCGCCTGTTGTACTCAATATTTATTTATCAATTTGTTGATGTTGTCTGTGTGGTGTTCAATTTTAGTGCAGGAACTTCGGTTGTATAATATAATCTTTGTAATGTAATGTAAAAAAAGTATAGTGTGAAATCGTTATTTCACCTCAACTTTCTTTGTGAACAAAATAAACGGTCAGGTATATTCAATTCGATAACTATCTTTTTCGATTGTATTCAACCATTGAGTATAAAAGGGTAAGATAAAATTTGATACAACTTTTGGATGACAGCGAAGTTTCTTGTCTTTATTGAAATAGTTAAAGTGTTTTAGTTTTAATTACAGATGTGTAATCAAATGAATTCATAACGCAAACGATAAGGTATACATGGCTTATCCCTTACAAACTATATTTTCTATGCAAAACTGTAAATTTATTCTTAATTTAATGAGAGGAATAATTAAGCATAGCTGTCTTATTCTTGGTTTTATTATATCTTAGCTATATAAAAGGAAGTTGAATCATAAAATGCTCACTTTGATACCTCATACCAAATTGAGCTTTTCAGACACAATCTCGCATACACAAGTGATCGCTGACGAAAAGGAAAAATATAATTTATATATATATATATATATCCAAGGTGTTACTAAGTATCTAAATCAAAATAACTAGACCTAGATTCAGTGTTTGTTGGTTGTTACGATAAATGAAAAGTTCAGAAAACAATTTGATGCTGAAAATTACGTTAATCACAGTAGAAAAGATCCGAAGGCTTCAAATCGTGTTTAACGCCAGCCGTTTTTGCTCGATTGCCGTCAATAACGCCTACTCCAAACGTTTAATTTTCTAAATTTTGCTACAGTCTTGCCTTTTATCTTTGTGATTCAATCTAACTTGGAACAGTTTGTTGTTAATTACATTTTACGGAACCTAAGGATTTTTATTATTCAATGAATTAACTCGAGGTAAATTTGAATTTTATTCAACATTCAATTAATATTAAAAAAACTTATTTCAATTAGGTACGACATATACAAAATTTCATATATTTCGAATTAGATTAGATTTCCGAATGGCCCCTTTGAAATTTCATACGTGGTGTTAACATATAACGAAAGATAATTTTTACACTTTTTACACTTTAAGTATCTCTTAACCGCAAATATCTGTTAATACATCAGTAACTATGAAGTTATGTAAGGCTAATCAATCAATAGATTTATGAATTTTATATATAAGGTTAGTTATGTACTAAGAATGTATAGGCTGTTATATATTTTGATTTCAATGTTACATAAAAGTATTGGTATCGATTGATTGCCCACGGGTCATAAATACGTACCATAGAAGTTCATATGGATGATGTAATATGTACATATCACAGTGATTACTAAGTCAGAACTGTTCTCTGGGAATACGTAATGTGTTCGCCCGAGTGATGGATTACACATCGAGCCTGTATATAGCTTATTACATTTTGACTGTGAATTTATGGTTGATTTTTATATGTAATAAATTTATATATACAGAAGCAAAATAGCTTTGAAAAGGAATTGGATTAATTATAATATCAAGTTAGTTCAGATGCAAGACAAAACGTCTTGTCTCTTAAATTTCAGATTCCGTTGTGATTTTATTAGGATTAAATGTACATAGACAGATATGTTAGAGTCGTTATTACTTAATAAACATACTAATTAATCAATTTATAAAAATAAAATCATTTATGTATGCAATTTTGTGTGTTTGCAGCAATCGTTGTCAGCCATTATATATTATAGTAAAGTTGATTTCTGAAGAGCTAATAACTTTAATCTAATAAGGTGGTCGCAATTGTATATTTAATTATAAAATAAAATAAAATAAATATAACATAATATTAAAAGTTTATCCCACAAAACATTGTTCACAAAAAAATAGCTAGAATTTTTACTATTAGCTCTTGCGTAAAATGAAACTGCAAACTTACCGATGTTTAGTTAGGTTTATTCGAGAGGCCATTATTGACTCTAGTTCTGTAGAAGCTTTGTTTTATACAAATGTCAATTCGTAATTATAAAGAAATTCTAAAGCTTAAATGAGCTTAAATTAATGACTCGTATTTCGCGCCGTGAATAATGTTCAGGCTATGAATTGAGGAATTTAATAAAGAGCCGTTAAGCATACCTTGTTTTTGATTAATGTCCGTATACACGAATTAAACATAACGTGGGCCGTGTCACCAGTTGTGGCAGGTGGTGACTGCGGTAGACTTTAAATGGACAATGGAAAGTGTATTCTAGCCACAGAAGAGTTTCAATTTTATATACTTACCAAATACTACGTTAATTACTTACACATTTTCACAAATTTAAAGAGAGATAATATTATAACGGCCAGCTATTAAAGCGTTTTAGTATATGGTCGTGTAGCGACAAATCATTTCATAAAATACTTATTTAGGCCTTATAGTTTAGTTAAATTCAATTGGTGCTATCAACAAGTGCGAGACAAGGGCTTAGTGAAAGTACTCGTGTATCGATTCAACGACCACTTTGACCGTGACCTCATTCCTTTCATACAAGAACTGGGTTAAAGATGGTACAAGGATGCAATTACTATACTTTTATTTGTCAAACTATTACGCTAGCGGTGTTTGTTTTTTCGTCGTTATATTCTGTGAAGTGCTTTCACGAGTAACGCTCGCGTTGACGTGAAATTACTCTAAAGGATTCTCTGTCAAGCTTTTTTTAAGTGACAGCGATTAGGGCGAACTATTTAAAGCTACTACTGTTCTGAATTGTTGTTGTTATTCTCTATCTATCGTTAAGTATTAGTGTATCTAGTGTATGTATTTGTTTTTCTGCTACTTTCACGTCTGTCCATTTGTGTTTATCCGTGACAAAGTCGTATAATATCGAGTAATGTATTTTTAATATTTAATTTGAGTAGGTAGTACATATATTTATTAATAAGATATTAATATAAAGTTTACAATCGTGATTGTGTTTTCGAGTTCTACATATATTTAATGAAAGAAAAGAAAGAAACTATGATTATTTGGACACACACACACACAACATCACAATAAATTATAAATATTATTAGTATTTTTAAAAGTAACTAATATATACACATTGCTTTGTTGTAACTCCCGTGGGCGTGCGCCAAATGGGGTGCTGCTCAGGATTTGTGTGCAATATAATATTCCACACCACTGATTTTCAGCAGCCCTCAGTTGTCGCAAACCAATGAAAATAAGACTTTAGAAACAAAAAATAGACGAAACACCAAGAAATAGCAACTTTTTCACACAAAGCAGAGTAGAGAGAAGAAGAACTGGCAGCAAGTCTGCGTCTTGCCATAGAAATCTTTAGGTCAGGTTAGGTTTGTCAAAGCAACGAAGACTTTTCAAAGCCGAAAAATTTCGACACAAATATTATTGACAAACGAATTAGTTTTGCATTTAAGCTAAACATACGCACAATTTAATGTTTATGATGTATTAAAACAAACCCAAACAAATAAAAGTTTTCTCATTTATATGTTGACGAATACAAGTTCGTATCTCTGGAATGTAATTTAATTTTAGTTCCCAAGTTTGTGAGGCAAACCGTTACAATTCAAAACTTCGAGAGCCATTTCAAAGGTGAAATTGCGCTGCATATTGCACCTATAAGAGCCTTCTAAATCGACTTAGAAGTTCTGTGAAATTCAAGTTTGTTGTTAAAACAAATCATTATAATCCCATTATAAAAGTTCACTTTCAATATAATCCAACAATGTGGTTTATATAGACTTTATAAAGTTGCAATTTGTTGCAGGATATCGACAATTTAATGACCGAAGGCAACAAATCTCGAACTGTTGCCGCAACGAATATGAACAGTGAATCTTCACGATCACACGCTGTATTTAGTGTTGTGCTGACGCAGACCCTATGCGACGCAGCGACTGGTGTGACAGGCGAGAAAGTTGCGCGACTTTCCCTCGTCGACTTGGCCGGGTCCGAGAGGGCTGTTAAAACCGGCGCAGTTGGGGATCGGTTAAAGGAAGGCTCTAATATTAATAAGTGAGTGTCTTTTTAATTTGGAATGAATTAAGGTGGGATAGTTATAAAAACAACTTGAACATTGGAAATTATGAAGGGTCACACCAAGATTGTTGATATAGTTATTATTATAAAATAATACTGATTGTGTATGTATTTAAGAGAAAAGGAAATCGTCTTATTTATTTCATAAACTTTTATTGAAAAAAAATTGTACAACACTTAAAGAGTTCATTAAATTATCTACTTATTATCTACTTAGTTTATCATTTAAAGTGAATTGAGTTTTTAATTTAACTATATCTAAAAAGATCGATCAACGGGTTTTTTGACGGGGATATTTTAATAACAAGCTGCATGAAGTATTATTACACGAAATGCATGGTGTCACTATCGAAAGCTTTAACTTATTAATAACACATTAATTTTTACATATTAGTAATTAAACTTGCACTAATAAACATTTATCGTATAAAAATATATCGTTTGTTTGTGTTACAGGTCACTAACAACTCTCGGTCTAGTTATATCGAAATTGGCAGATCAGTCGTCTGGTAAAAATAATAAGGACAAATTCGTTCCATATAGAGATTCAGTCTTAACGTGGCTGCTAAAGGACAACCTTGGTGGAAACAGTAAGACTGTTATGGTAAGTTAAGATATAAGTCCTAGTACACTGGTTAACTAGTTATAGAAGTAAATTCTAAACCACAGCCAACAAATACGCCAAACGAACCCGGGATTCTCTGTTCGGCAGTGCGACGCTTCGATCATTGTGCCAACTAGGTCATCAAATAACACATGTCCTCGCAATGTTATAATTGTGATTAATAAACGTATAAGACTATATAAGTGTGCTAGATCATCTTCTGTTTGGTTTATATTGTTCAAAAACTTAGCTTATTATAAATCGTGATTTAATTGTAGTTACAATACATATAACATAACAGGTAGCAACAATATCGCCAGCAGCTGACAATTACGAGGAGACATTGTCTACGCTTCGCTACGCAGACAGAGCGAAACGTATTGTTAATCACGCGGTGGTTAATGAAGATCCTAATGCGAGAATTATACGTGAGCTACGACAGGAGGTTGAAGCGCTCAAGGAAATGCTCAAGTATGCTACGGTGAGTTCTGCGTAGCGCGATTGCTACGACCGTTTGCTACGCTCGTAGCACGTAATTCTACCTTATGAAACGCTCTACGTATAGACTTTATGACGTCATGAATAAAGCTGTTTTTATATGAAAATGATTGTATTTAAATAGTGACTGTTGTACTTAGAGATGTTAATTAAGGGTTAACACTTTTATAGTCAAGATAAACTGCCATAACGTTTCAATCCAAAACTACGCTACATCGTTAATTAATCAAGCGTTTGATTTGTATGCACTTTTCTTTGTTTATTTCTGAAAATATTATTTTGTTAAATAGTATTTCGATAGTAGTCTTCGAATTAAGTTAATGTTTTGTATCTTTTATGTGTATTTTTTAGTTAAATAAATATTCTTATATATTGTAGGGTTATGTAACAAATATGTAGATACATTTTGTATAAAGAAACACAAGAAAGTATGACAAGGTTTATCACGAGCCCTTGTTGAAAGAGGTCACGTATGGATCGTTCTCGAGACGAAGTACGGCAAAGATCTCAAAGGCTAGATTCTAGAGATATTTGAATAGGAATATGAATGGCCCGAACGCTGATGTATATAAAGTTTAGCTTAATAGAAAAACATAGTTATTCAGTCTTGTCACCGAAGCTCACGACAAATTGGTTTCGCGTTTATTCAAACAGACATTAGACAACTTACATTTAGACTTGGTCTGTCTGATCGATCTTTATTTAAAATTTCCGTTTCATTTAATTCTTGGTTTACTGTGATGGAGACATAAGTATTTATCGTGATTTATGTATGTGTTTTATATATGATGTTACTTAATATAACAATTAGACTTATTTATTTTTGTACGTGAAAAAGTGGAAAGCAGTAATGTCGAAGACATTTAACGTTCAGGGTCTTTAATATAAAATGCAGATTACAATTAGTAAGGTATTTGTCGTCATGGTTACTATAATGCGGATATAACATTTATCGAATTTATATTACGGCCGCTTATGTTAAAGATCTTAACCTGCTAAAGCATACATACTGTAATATGTATTCTATTATGTGCTACTTACATGTTATTGTGAATAATTAATCCTTTATTGAAAATGTGCTTGTACCAGGGTTCACCGGTTGGCGAAGACGTTCACGAGAAATTGGCCCAAAGTGAGCATCTCATGAAAGAAATGTCAAGAACTTGGGAAGAGAAGCTTGTCGAAACGGGTGAGTAAACTGAATAAATTATAAGGTTCGTAGGCGGTTTTACGGTTAAGAAAGGCCCTTTGTGCTGGCTTTGCATCGACAAATTTGCTTCGGTAGTGTATACATAGCAATATTGGCCAAATGGTTACGGTAACTGGCGTGTCACGAAGAGACAGAAATCTTAGTTAGTTTATGATTACATAAGTTATTCACACAGGCGATTAGAGTCCACTTACGGATACTACATATTTTGCTTCGTATAATTTCATATTTATTTTGAATGTTTTTTAGCTTTTAGCTAAGTTTTTACCAAATAAATTGGATATAAAATAAATATGTATTTGTAGAAGATATATCATAAATGTATGTGTATGTATGTAACCAAAAAGTTCATAAAATATTTCAGGTCGTGTGCAAAGTGAGCGTCAACATGCGTTGGAGAAAATGGGTATAAGCGTCCAGGCGAGTGGGATCAAAGTGGAGAAGAACAAGTTCTATCTGGTGAATCTCAACGCGGACCCATCGCTCAATGAATTGCTCGTTTATTATCTTAAAGTAAGTCAATTGATATACAATCATTATCCACGGTATGTTTTATTTTTGTTACATTTGAAAAGTTAGAAAATATAATATTTTCTTGTTTTGGTGGTGATGGAATGACGCTAATTAAATTCTATTAAAACATTTTCTTACTAAGCTTATTAAATGAAATGAACATGACAGTGTGCGTCTATGGTATTACCATTCTAGTGTCCTTTACTTTACAGACGTACATACGTCAGTACGTGTGCCGTACTTGACTGTTCCGTACCGATTTGTTTTATACCTTACTGTACCGTACCGTTCTGTACTGGTTCGTACCGTAGCGTAATATACCGTAAATACCGATTTATGCAATGTTCTGTGTTGTATCACTACACACGTATTGTGAAATTTAAATTTACAAATGTGTATCGTTTATTACGTTTAACAGGCAGCGGTTGATAGCATTAAAGTCACACATTCTAATTTATAAAGTGGTTACCAATTACACCGAGGCATGAAAAGAAAATTCTATTCGAGTTAGCTATTAATGTTATTACCAACACGTGTGAAAAAGTGATGCAGCAAAATGTGTTACCTTCTTAATAGAGATAGTTTTCTGTTGTTTTTTTGCTGTTATGTATGTAATAAATACAATTTCAGGATCGAACCTTAGTGGGAGCCGATAGATCAGCTGATATACAGCTGTCAGGGCTTGGCATACAGCCGCAACATTGCCTTTTGGTTGTTGAAAACGGTGCTCTCAACATGGAACCAGTTGGTTCAGCGAGGTGCTTCGTGAATGGTACACCTGTTGTCTCCAGAGTGAAGTTGGGCCATGCTGATAGGATACTGTGGGGAAATCACCATTTCTTCAGAGTGAATTGTCCTAAAGAATGTAATGAGATGAGTAAGTGCTTTTTGAGTATTTTTTTTCTCTTATTGATATTGATTACGGTATAATTATATTTTTTATAATATATATTTTTTTAAGACTTCGGTCGTTATTTAAAAAACTCAAATAAAAGCCGCACCTTTAGCTAATTGATATACATATTTCAACGCTATATTATTTTAAGATAAATTGTCATGAAAAATTATAGTTATTATATATGATTAATAAGTGAATGTTATATCAGCAACATCATCGGAGCCGCAAACTCCTGCGCAGCCGTTCGATTACAACTTCGCGCGGGATGAGATAATGCTCAACGAACTTAGCAATGATCCCATACAAACAGCTATCTCACGACTCGAAAGGCAACACGAAGAGGATAAGCAAGGTATCGTATTAAGATTCAATTTGGTATGATACTTTCCAATACCGTTACAGCGGAATGAAACCTTTTAAAATACCTGTGTTAAGAAGAATAAATTTAATTGCAGGTTTGGGTTGAATTTACCTACGAATCATTTAAAACACTTGAAAACACATATACACAAAATACATATGCTTTGTGGTAATATTAGTTTTTAGCTGGTTAACTGATTATTTTCCTTTTTTTTTATTAATACGATTAAACATGTTTTAATAATATTATTGCAGGTATTAATTTATCTCGCGAAGTCTTATAATAAGTCTCACGTTTGGTACGTTTCTATCTACTGGCTAACGTTTGAATATAATTTTTCAGTTGCACTCGAAAAACAAAGGCAAGAATACGAAAGACAGTTTCAACAGCTACGCAACATTCTATCTCCATCCACGCCTTATCCGCCATATTCGTATGATCCGCTTAAGCTTGGTAAGTGCAACACAGACACGTTTCATTGAATAGTTATTTTTGCTTGCCCATTTAGCTTTTGGCAATATAACTTCACAAAACTCTGTTTTCAACTGATTTTTATAAAAAAAAAAATTCATTGCAATGCCAGATAGGAAATATATTTCTCGTTTTGATCGTTGATGTCTATCGGGACAGAGAGTGTATTTATGAGGATTCCTTTTGGCCGAGTATTTAGCCTTTTTGGTTAATAATCAATGTTTTATAATATAAGAAAATAACTGGTTATTTGTGATTTCAGGCAAAATGACCGCATGCACACCAACGACAGCGGCTCGAGTTGAACGCTGGGCGGCTGAAAGAGACGACACGTTCAAACGGTCTATAGGGCGGCTCAAAGCTGATATATTAAGGGCCAATGCGTTGGTGCAAGAGGCGAACTTCCTGGCCGAAGAGATGAGGAGAAACACAAGGTTTAGTGTCACATTGCAAATACCGCCGCAGAACTTGAGTCCTAATAGAAAGGTAATTTTTTTGAATAAGTACCAAATTATCAATAATTTGTTTTTGTTAGTTACCCAATGGGGTTTATAACAGGTCTAACATTGTATCGCCAGGAATCGAACCCACGAACGTTTTGTGAATTAACTACTAAATTACGGAGCTTTCTTGGCTTGCTACATTCTCATTGAAGCGTAGTCATTTCTTAATGATGAGGCCAATATTTTATTTAAGTTTTTTTTTTCGTTAACAAATAGCCCTCTCTGTGTAATGGTGATCATGTGGTAGAAATAAGAGTAGTGGAATGGGACGCCCTATTTACAACGCGAGTTTTTTATACCTATTAAATAGTAGTAATCTACAATTACACGTATTACTTTAATACATATAACAGTTAAACATTATTGCGATCCATAAACAACAGACAATCGTTCTTTTTAAACAGCGCGGAGCTTTTGTATCGGAGCCAGCCATAATGGTGAAGCGTCCGTCACGCGGCGCTCAGGTCTGGTCTATGGAGAAGCTCGAGAATAAATTGGTTGATATGCGAGATATGTATGACGAATGGCGGCATAGGCTGCATACGGATGATGACACTGATGTAAGTATATATTTATGCCTATTTATACAGCGTCTATATGTTGTATGGCTACACTTCCCTTTCCCTGGGAAAATACACCCGCTTCCGGGTCAATGGACGATTAATACTTTATTAATAGTGTCTCACAAATGTTCTTAATTTTTATTTAAAATTAAACAATTCTATTGTTCAATTTATAGTATTATATACACACAAAGTAGCTCTAATAAATTATGCCTTTAACGACTCTTATAAATACTAGGTCTTAATACCCACGCGTACGCGAACACGTACGTACGTACGCGATACGTGTCATTGTCAAAATATCATAAATAGTAAAGCACATACAATATTATTATTATTCCAGGACGCAGCTGAAATAGATGTGGACACACCAACGGTGCGTTATTTATAAAGATATGGATTTTGGTTTTTTATTTTGCTTTGTAATTTTTTTGTGAAATCTTTTGGGTTTGTCATTATTTGTCTTGGGGTATATTCAGAAAATATGAAGACAACTTCATAGATTATTTGGAAACTATTAATTGCGTCAAAAATATCTGACATTTCTTGTTACGTTACGTGTGAATGCATAGATTTTAGTCTGTACAACATGTTTCAATTGTGAATAATTTCCTTTATTCAGGACCAAGAGGGAAAGTCCCTGGATCCATTCTACGAGTCGCAGGAGAATCACAATTTAATCGGTGTTGCTAATGTATTTTTGGAGGCTCTATTTCATGACGTCACACTCGACTATCACACGCCCATAATCAGCCAACAGGGTGAAGTGGCTGGGAGGTTACAGGTACGGGGTTCAAATACGTTTCTAACAATACAAAAGCATCTTTGACTTCGACATCGTAAAGCTCGCAAGTTTTCATTTTAAAATTGATTTTTGCATAAGTAATTTGGTTTTATAGGTTGAAATAAGTCGGGTGTCGGGCGAGTTTCCACAAGACCGTATATGCGAAGCAGCTTCCGACAGCTCTGGTGATATGAGAGATGACGATGAACCGATTGATCCGCAGACGCAACAAGTGAGTTATCAAAGTTTAAAGAAGAATTATGTGCAACAAAAAAAATAGATTTCATAACAAGTGAACTGATTTCAATGAATTTTGGACAGTTTAAAAAACAGGCCGGCAACGCACTCACGAGCTCGCGAGCCACATGAGTGTCTATGGGCGGCGACTTCACCTTTATGGTCGGCCTCCTGCTCGTTTGCCCCCTCTTCTAAAAAAAACACTGCTTTTATGTTTTTTGCGCAACAAAGTGTATATATACAGACGATTTTCTTTATACATTAAAGTTCGTATATAGTTTTCATAAGTAATTTTCCATTTTCTTCTATAGGTAACAATTCGCGTGGTGATAAAGCAAGCGAGTGGTCTACCACCGTCCCTATCGAACTTCGTGTTCTGCCAATATTCTGTGTGGGGCAATGGGGAGCCCGTGGTGGTACCACCACAAGTGTCAGCCGACACACCACCAGCGCCATTGACCACGGTGTCTGTATCGCCGAGACACCAGTTGCTGACTTTCCGCTTTGATCACCGTCAAGACTTTGTGATACCACTCACGGAGGAATTCATTGAACATTGTGCGGGTGAGTGATAATTACTTAAATATATTTTCCACTATTTCAAACTATTGTGTGACTTCCAAATACGTACTGCGAATACAGTGTAAACTCCATGTAACGTCATTCGATTTAACGACAAACTCTCGAAAGCGTTGAAATCAATTGGCTTTGGTTGGTTTAGCTAGGACTTGTATGCACAGTCCCTTAAGTGTCGTTATATAAAGTTTACACCGTAACTAATTTTGTTATTTATTTTAAAAGTCTTAGAGGCATGTTTGCAAATGAAGTTATGTCATTTTAAATTTCGTACAGAGGGCGCCCTATCCATCGAAGTATGGGGCCACCGTTCAGCCGGTTTTAGTCGAACGGTTGGCAATTGGGAAGTGGAAGCTCAACAGTTGGCCAAAGCTCGCTCATTGGCCGATCGATGGGCGGAGCTTACGCGAAAAATCGAGCTATGGGTTGAGATACACGAGTTGAATGATCAGGGGGAGTATGCGCCTGTTGAGGTAAGGTTTATTTCATTTTTTGATATAATGGGCTATACACAAATTTAAATAAAAAATATTTTCTTTTGGGTACGCTGTGTCTGCCTGTAATTGGGTCTGCACCTATTTTCATGTACATATTTATTTGTGTATTTTATGTTACGCAACTCTATTGGCTGTACATTTTGAAGGCTATATTAAATATGTTATTTGAAGAAATTAGGTTGTATTTTTGGTTTTTTACTTAATAGTGAAATCCCATTTTGTGTAAGTCGTACCTCGATTTCCGGTTGTATATACGAATTGTTATAGGTGGCGCTACGCCCGGATATCCTAACCGGGGGCGTATACCAATTGCGTCAGGGACAACAGCGCCGTCTTGCCGTGCGCGTGCGACCCGCGGCTAATTCTGGAACTTTACCAATCATATGCCAACATATTGTCAGTGTTGAGGTCGGATCGGTTACTGTTAGGTGAGTTTTTAATCCTGCAATATTTTTTTTATAAATATTTTTTTGTACTCGTATTGAGAATTTTAATATTCTGAATTGTTATTACTATTTATGATATACCGTGCCTGTGATTCTGGTGAAAGTGTCTTGTATGGGATATTTTATTAAATTATCGATGAAAACGTTTGTTTTCTTTCTTTTTATAACATATTTAATGCAACAAACAAATAAAAGTTCTAGAAAGTTTTTCATAATATTTCAGGTCACGTCTACAAAAACCGTTGGACTCGTACCAAGAGGAGGACTTGGCCATCTTGAGAGAGAGATGGAGTGAGGCGCTCGCCAGACGAAGGCAACACTTACATGCACAATTACAGGTCAGTCATTAATAGTTTTATAAATTTTTCCGTACCTTTTAAATTTTCAGCCTTCCTTTAACGGCCTGCAACACCTGCAATCCCGCGTTGCAGGTTTCCATGGTTTTGTCATATTATAAAAATAAATAAGTATTTTAGCACTCCTTTTTATATTTTATATGTATGTATATATCGGCTACAACAATTAGTATTAAATTAACTAGAATAATTAAGTTCAGACATCTTTTAATGGTCATGTTAAATACTTTAAGTTTACTAAGGTGTGAAATGTCATCCTTATTATTTCAATACGTATTTTTATAGAAATTAGTGAACATGTCCCCACCATTGAAAAGCGAGAGAGATATGGAAAGGGAGCAATCGTTAGTCGAGCAATGGGTGTCCCTAACGGAGGAAAGGAACGCAGTACTTGTCCCAAGCCCCGGAAGTCCCATACCCGGTGCACCAGCTGCTTGGAACCCACCATCGGGAATGGAACAGCATATACCTGTTCTCTTTTTGGATTTGAATGG
The DNA here is from genome assembly GCA_951799465.1 of Leptophobia aripa. Classification (NCBI taxonomy): domain Eukaryota; kingdom Metazoa; phylum Arthropoda; class Insecta; order Lepidoptera; family Pieridae; genus Leptophobia; species Leptophobia aripa. The sequence continues at coordinate 4,132,839 of OX637280.1, forward strand.
TATTTTCATGTCTATACCTAAATAAAAGAATAAAATAAAATAATTATAGTTAAAAAAACAGATACCAAGAATGGCTTAGTGAATAGTATTAGTGCCTTTTTATACCTTCCTTGCATGTTCTAACCCGTTTAAATCCGCTAAAAGTTAATCTGAACCACTTTCAGCCGACGATCTAACAACACACGGCTCTGGTGAAGAAGTATCCATTGCTGGAATGCACTCAATACTCCCGAAGGAGCATGGAAACAGATTTTACGAGCTCCAACTCGTCCACCATCACAATAAAGACGTGTCTGCGGTCGCCGCGTGGGACTCCTCTATCCACGACTCGCAGTACCTCAACAGGATCACTGAACGTATGTAAACATAGCACATCACTTTTAATAACTTCAAATACTGATTCTAAACTGGCTCTGTATGTTTGCTCTGCTGTAAATTTAATATAAAAATATGTAAAGAAAAAGAAGTGAAAAGATTAATAAGGTAATTAACCTACTTACGTGTGATTCTATTTATATAAAAATATATTTTCAGCAAACGAACGAGTGTATCTCATAGTGAAAACAACAGTGCGCCTGTCGCACCCTGCGCCGATGGAGCTGGTCCTGCGTAAGCGGCTCGCGCTTAACATCTACAAACGTCAGAGTTTCACTGACAGGATACGGAAGAAAATCGTGAGGTATGAAAATATAAGTATGACATAGCTTTTTAACGGAAATATAAATATATAACTTTGAACGGTTCGAGGAGAAGGTGTCAACGACTTCCGTATTTCAATAATCCAAAAAGTGTATAAATCTAGTCATTGCATCTCTGGTGAAAGGTTTTCTTTAGTAGTAAAAACAGCCAAGCTGATTTTTCATTTGTTTAAATTTAATATTTTAAGACTTGTAAATGTTATTAACCTGTAATTAGTAAAAAGGTATCGTAAAACTTTTATTAAACATGATCAAAATTATCCACAGAGTGGATCAATTGTCTAACACGGGCGTTACATATGAAGTTGTATCAAACATTCCGAAAGCGTCAGAAGAGTTGGAGGAGAGAGAGAGTTTGGCACAAATCGTCGCTACAGGGGAGGAGGCCAGCGCTGCTGACGGAGAGACTTATATTGGTAAGTAGGATACAATTTAAATACTTTGTATGGTTGGAAGATATTTCTGAGAGAAAATTTTTAAAAAACTTTTAAAGAATTTTACTTAATAAACAGAAACTAAAGATTTTACGTATGGATTCTTATTATAAAATATTTATCGATATGTTTGTTAACTAGATTGGTATATAAAATATAATAATCTTATATTTTTATTAGAGGCAAAAAGAGATTTAGATTTTAGAGAAAGAGATTACTTTAACTTAAGTTATGTTTTTGAAAATCCAAGCTATTATTCTCATATTGAATTTCCAGAAAAATATACGCGCGGCGTAAGCGCGGTTGAGAGCATTTTGACTCTGGATCGTCTTCGGCAGAGCGTCGCTGTGAAGGAGCTGGAACAGGCGCGCGGCCAACCGGTCACTATGCGCAAGACGGCTTCAGTGCCGAACTTCTCGCAGGTACGCGCACTTTAGTTTGAAGCTTTGATTTAAACACGTTTAAAACAGATTTAAAACATTGTTTTATGCACACAGCTTACAACAGCGAACATTAGAACGCAGGCGCAAACCACCATACTGTTAAATTATAATTGTTGCATTTCGGAGGATATTGTTTTTATTTTAATGTCAGACATCGCGTTTGTTACGTCTACTTATAATTTCTCTTTAAAGAATAAAAAAAAATCAAACATACGCGAACGTTTTTATTTATTCAATTTTTTTTCAGGAAATCGTTTGTTCGTTTCGCTTCTACGTTTTGTATAATCTCGTTTTGTAAAATCAAGTTTTCGCATAGTCTTCGTGAGAGCAGTGATTTTTTTTAAACGCATACGTCGGAATGGGTTGGTTGTGTTGGAGGTACCCGCAGAATTGCAACAATTATAAGTTGAATGTGATTTCAGGGTGCTTTCTCACGACGCGACGCGTTACAAACGATTTGCAACGCAACTCGGTATGTCGTTGATCTCGTATCGTCACTGCAAGGGCAGGACGATCAAGATTCGGGGCGTTGCGTGGTGAGAAAATAACCTACATTTTTAGTTGCGTCTGCTTAATGCGCCGCGTTGCTCTGTGTATACGATGACCTTTAGTTTGAAACGAAACGTTAATACGTGCGGTTTAAGAAACAACGAATCGTTATTTTTATCATCGGTTAACTCAAACTCACACTCAAAATATCTTTATCGAAGTAGGTCTTTATAAAAGACACTTTTGAATCGTCAATTTTTACACTACCACCGGTTCGGAAGGCAGTCATCTACCGAGAAGAACCGGCAAGAAACTCGATGGCTGCTCTTTTAAAATAAACAATTAATACAAAATTGTGCTACTGACAATTAAAATAACAAAGCATTGTAAGGCTACTCAAGAATTGAACTGTACCGATGCTGAGCCAATTGCCGATACATTATGTCAACCTTTATGTAATTACTCACGTGTGTGTGTAATATCTTACACTGTTAAGTAGCCTGGAAGTTACCGCTGACAGCGATGAGGTCGTCTGTTGTTGTGACTTTAGAGCATACACAAAATATATTAGTTTTAAAAAAATATTCATCTGTTGAAAAAAAAAACTAATTTTCACGTATATGAGTGTTGTAAAGGTGAAACGGTATATTCTTAAAAAAACTATTTGTGTAATAAAAATAGCTTAAAGCATAAATAACAACTAAATAACAACAAGTAAATAACAACTTTACGCCGAATTTTACATATATATTTACTTATAAATATTTTAGCTCAACGTAATTATTTTTTTAAAGACAACATAGTTTTATGAAACTTTATTTGAAGCATACCGACTTTAATATAATTAATTTGAATAGCGTTAACAGTATATTTGTTTTAAAAACAGAGGGTCCTCGTATATGCGTATTCGTATCGCCTACTAACAGAAGCTGTTCGCTGTTATAACTAACACTCTGCAGCGTTATAATGCGTACGCGTCAAAGAAAAAACTCAATGTGCTCAGCTTTCACCATATTGTTTTCACGAGCGAGGAGACAATGATTATTATTATTTAAAGCTCAAAATTCTTTACTTAAACATATTTTTTATACCAGCAATAATATGTTTTCGATAGGAAAATAATGTATGGCAAAATTTAAATTTTAGACTGTGCTAAACTATTTTTATTATATACAAATTCGCCCACAACATTACGATTTATATATGTTTGCTTAATTATTTTGTACATGTTGTTACAACAGGCATTAGTACGAAGTATTAATATTAATTGTGAACGTTCGAAATATCGACTTTTCATACAATTTAGTATTCAATACGTAACGGCACATTTACGTGCGCGTACGTTTCAGTACATTTCAATTAGCTATTCCATTTTACAAATAGTTTTTTTATATAGTAAGCTATTGTTTATAAGCCATTGACAATAGACACTAAAATAGAAACTAGATAATAATTAGTGCTACTTCATGCTAATGCCTCGATTGTTATTCAAGCCTATGTTACGTTCAGAAAACATGTACAAATTAATGATCGTTTACGTTAAGTAAATATGTCGCTCGTGTATGCAATTATTAATATGTGTTGTACGCACGCGGTCGCAGCTCTCTCAAGCGCTCGAGAACGCCGCAAAGAATGGAAACAACGTGAGTCAGCATGGCACTTACACGCATCTTTTGCATTATTTTTGTTGTTTATCGCTGTGGTGTCTTGGTAGATCACTGTATAAATGTACGTCGACCGGTCAACGCTCTCGGTATAAGCACGTGGTGTATTTTGATTTGTGTATTACAAATATTGACGGTCGTATTTCTATAGATTGTATCACTTTCAGCTGAAAATTGGTTCGACCTATTCGCGAAACTGTGTTCTTCGCGATAGATTTTATCATTGTACGCGCGTAGGTTTTAGAAGGGCATGTATCATTTTTTTTTATGTTCCTATCATTATTTGTAAGCTATATGCTGTATATAGATTTATTTGCTATAAAAAATGTTATATAGAGAGGACTATGACACTTATACTTTCGGGTATGGGATCACAACTCTTGAACAAAGCAATGTCAAAGAAATGTTTGGTGGCACCGAAGATTTTAACAATTATATAATAATATTCAAAATGTTATAGATTATGCGTTTGGACTCATCGTTTGAGTCTTTGACTGGTCTATCCGCGGGCCGTTCAGGCAGCGTGGCCGACTTGGCCGATGAAACACCACGACGCAACATGCACAGACACTCGTACGCTGCGCCCGCGCATAACGATTCGGATATCGTCACGCCCACAAAGCCATTTGGACTCGGTAAGTTTTTAACACACCTTTAAATATAGAAATAAAGAAAGCAAACATATTTATTTGTTCACACCAGGTGAAATGCAACAATACAATACAAAAATACAAAGGGAAAAAAAAACTAACTAACTAACATAACATCTTCTCGGTAGATGACTGCCTTCCGAACCGGTGGTAGTGTAAAAATTGACGATTCAAAAGTGTCTTTATTAAATAAAGATATTTTGAGTTTGAGTATTGCATTGTTGTACTGGATCGCGGGGTGTATGTGAAATAACTAAGTTAAAAAAACGGATTCTATTTAATACTTCTTTTCTAACATGACACATCACTACTTACATTTGAAAGTAGTCTAGTAGCTTAGATGATCTCTGACTGCACGCATCCTGTAGGTATAGATTTTTATATAAAACAATGTTTGACATACATAAGCAACACAACAAACAGCGGATTTTTTTTTTTAAAATACTCTTCACACAACATCCACCATATTACAATATAATTTCAACTTGCTTAGTTGCTATTTCAATTCATACTCTAAATCTTCTAAAACCTTCCTAATTCTAAGTGTTAGGAAGGCAAAATGCTATTCCCGGCTTTAACTAATTGATTTTGTGTTTATGACCCCCCCCGCTACCGTCAGGCTCGTTCCTATCAGGTAATCAGGTGACAGTATTGAATGACGATGTCAAAATTATTAGACGAATGCGATGTTAATTGGAATTGACTAGTTTATGTATACAAAATTTAGATATTGGGTTAATTGATTGGCTCTTAGGAAAAACAGTTTGACAAAACAAAATGTCTGCAGTAAAAACAGTGAACCGTTGACGATTCGGTTGCAGTGTCCAGCGAGCTTTTATTGTTTATATTTTTTTATTGCGTTTATTATTCATTTGCATGCCTGCATGGTTTTTTTTAAACCACTGTTAAGATGATGTACATTCGGGTTTGAAATACTGCCATACAGCCAAGTTATGACTAGAATGGTGTTGTGTTGTGAATCGAAAAACATGAGATACTGTTTGTAGTGCGTACGTGTAGATCGTAATATGAAATTAGGTTGTTAAACTAATGAAACGCATGTGTCCAGGGGTTTAGGGGCATAATTAAAGGGGTTTAGTTGACGCATGGATTAGTGTTTAGTAACAGAGGTAGATCTCAAATCAATTAATTAGTCTATGGATAATTATCGTTGAGTACTTGTAACGAATTGCATTATATAAAGGCTCATAATGTCGGATGCAGTCGGGTTCAACTCCCGTTGCTGAGTGTTATAATATTTATTTATATGTATATAAGGACTTGTTTTATATAGGTTAGCCTTGCCTAACCAATCTTGTGAGAAATGACACCCATGTGCTATTTACGTGGACTTGATAGGACCCTTTCATATGATGTTTCGCTTCGTAAGTTCGCTACTAACAATATTTTCACACGTGAACTAACATTTTTATTTCAGCTCGGCCAACATTCCTAAATTTGAACCTGAACCTGAACTCCCTACGACTGCAGACGCCGAACAAGTGTATGTGACGATATATAAGACGTAGAATCAATTAGATTGGCTTGTTTCGATTTCCTTTCAGTTTTGGGTTTTTTTTTCTTCATATGCTTGTGTTTCAAATTTATACGATGGTTTTTTTTTTAGCTTCGAGTCTATCGGGAGTCTAAAGCATGTTCATTTTAGCATGTAATTGGCATAATCTCAAAAAAGATTTTTAACAGCGTTTTTAATTTGTAGTCATCAAGCACACAGTGTTATCGACCGAAGGCTGTTGTAGATATCTGCTCTTTTTCCTTTTTCGCATCAAATACAGGATGTCGTATGATTTATTTAATTGATATCGCAGCGTCTCCGGCAAGTGGGAAATTGGGATTGCGTATGACAACCTTACACGAAGAGCCGGGTAGGCGAAATGACGAGGATTCGCATTCGGAGCCGGAGTCCGCTCCATCAGATGAATTGACTACGCCGCGGTCACAAGTGAGTATTTACTTGTAGTGAAGTATATTAGTACTCTTCTTATACTTAAGTTAAATTCATCAATTAATAATATATATAATGATTTGGTTTGCAAGAATGAGAGTGAGAGTCTTGTTTTTTATTGATACGTTTTGTGTTTGAACAAAAATAACTGAATTCCAGCGTACGCGAACACGAGCCCCGGCCCGCGGTTTCTTACCGACATCGAAAACTTTGGATTCACTTCACGAGCTTGCCTGCGAGAGAAATCCCAGTAAAAATTCACCATCGATTTCTTCAAGCGGATATGGTTAGAGTTTTTATTAAGTATGCAAGAATTAAAATAAAGCAAAACCATTCAAATATTATATTTTTATGATATTTTTATATAATAAAACAAACTTTAAAATTCCAAAGTAAAAGTATGGTGTTAAAGTTAAGTATGGTCCTCCATTTTAAACCGTCTTAAATCTTTTCTTCCAACATCCGTTTTTATGACTAAGCTAAAAAGCAGACTAGAAAATATTCTTTCTTTACTTCGTCTTTTCTAAAATTTGATTAATTACTTTTTAAAATTCACTGATATACAAATTGCTTGAAATTTTGTTATAGAATTTGACCGAATATATCTGTACTGTATATGAATAGACGCTAACTTTCGCCCGTGACTTCGTCCGTGTGGCTTAAATACAAAATGAAAATGAAAAATCGGTTTAGAAATTGTAGTACTAGTGAAGTTTTTATACAAACTTTTTTTTTCAACCCATTCCTAAATTATAATTCTATCTCCATACCAAATGTCATTAAATTCGGTTCTATAGTTTGAGCGTGAAAGCGTACATACATTTTCGCATTTATTATATGAATATTTATATAAATATTTCAGGTTCTCAAGCCGTGTCGTCAACCAACCTCACAAACGACGATTCCCTCTCCATACGCAGTATGTCCGTTGATGATACACCGGATTTTGACAAAATGGATTACACACACCTGAGCCGGACGAAAACTTCAATGGCCGGCCTCCGGCACGAGATAAGCGAACTGAGGAGCGATATTACTGACCTGAAGAACGAGATTGTGGAATCGAAGAACGAGTTGGAAGATGTCGCGTTTGACAAGGTTAAAACTCCGGTCTTGACGCCGGGTTCCAGGAATCGGATCAATCCGTTCTTAAAGGACTGCGAGGAGGAAATGGATAAAGGGCAGATTCTGGATCCGCTTGGCGCGATTCCAGTGGAAATGGTGTCCAGTCATAAACTAGAGCCGCATGTCAATGGTGAAGCTCATGAGATGTCGTTTGGTATGATTTTTTATTGTAATCTGATTGTAATCTTTTTAGTGATATATTTAAAAATGAACGAGAATTTCGGCTCTAGTAAAATTTTTTTTTCATATTTTCCAGGCGAAGCTGAAATTGAATCAGTTAGCTCAGAACAGTCAAGTCACGAGACGCGGAGTCGTGAAACGTCGTCTGTCGGTGAGAGTGACTCGCCTGGACCCGATCCCATAGTCAACACATCTCTTCCTGCGGGAAAGGTATTTTTAATCTCTTTTTTACTTTAATTAGATAAAAAATTCAAAACACAAATTACTTACTTACTTAATTGTTATAATATTTTTTAATCAATATAATGCTTTTAATCTTCCTCATAAAAAGTATTACATTACTCCTCCGAAACGTCTTAACCTTTTCTCATGAAATTTTGTGGGCTTATTCTGTAGGCCTGACAATATGATAATATTTATTTTTAACGACATATTTTTTTGTCGCAAAAAATACAAGCCTAATCTTTTACCCTTTTATTACCAACCCCTATTTTTTTGTAATTTTATGGCAAAACGTTTGTTGGGTCACCTATTTTGTCTATATAAATGTCCCGTATAGGTCATACGTCGTCGTGCGGGTAACGCTCGGAATGCTGCGCGCGCGTCGTACCCGTCGAGTCGTACAAAGTCACACGAACACGCTACGCTCAAAGACACCGTATCAACGGAGCGGATTTTACATGGTAATATCATCTCTCATTTAAAGTATAAAATACAAATAATTATATATATATATAACATTTGTGTTGATAACATTCGAGTATTTTAAACATAGAATAGGACGTTAAAACGTCATATATTTCTCTTGATAAGTTCGTTGAAATTATTAATTTGGTTTAATGTGAAAAATATTTAAATTTTTATTTTATTTATAAATAGTAAAGCATGAACATTTGATTGTTGATTCTCTGTTTTTAAGGGTTGCGTTTCTTTACTGTATATTGTATTTGTTAATAAATATTTATTTAATAAATAAAACTCTGTTTTTAGATGAATCACATTCGGGTTTTGTTTTATGAAAGAAAACAAGTCCGGATCTCATATATTAATTTCTGTATAAGTTTTAGTGTTTTTTTGTATAATTAATTCATCATCAAGTGAACTCCGGCATAAGCAAACCATTACACGGGCTAAATGTAAAGAGAGGCGGTAAAGAGTATTTGGGTTTTTTTTTTAAATATCCACTGTAGAAAATATATTTTTGAAGTAGAAAATTAAGTTTTTTTTTAATTTTCTTTATATTATTTTCAGATGATTCAGACATCGATCGTTCTCACGCGGTGCCAGAGTGGATGTGCGTGGGCGAGAGTGTACAGTTACGCCTGAGCAGTAGCACCGGAGTGGTAGCGTACGTCGGACCCACTCACTTCTCTTCCGGCACTTGGGTCGGAGTAGAATTGGATGCGCCAACTGGTAAGTAGATTTACTGGTATTGTAATCAGCACACATTTCACACAATTAAGTGAAGTAAGCTTTTAACTTGGATTTACTTTTTACAAGTGATTACTGAAACATCCAAATTACTGACCGAATATACTAAATATATTGAAGCGAGGACCCTCTGTTCGGTAGACTGGCATACTGTCTGCTGAACTATCATGAATTTACACTGTTCTTACGATTTGGCATTTTAAACGTAGTCTAATATCTAGTCTTAAACATGTGTTGTAATAATGCATTTTTTAATTTATAATTACCAATATATATTTAATGTAAATGTCCTATAATGGCACAATATTAATATGTTTTTAGGTAAAAATGACGGATCCGTCGCCGGCACTCGGTATTTTGAATGTCGACCCCGACACGGTATATTCGTGAGAGGCGAAAAGCTCACACAAGACAGACGCGGGCGCAGTGCCAGGGCCTTCCGTGACAACGAGCTGAAACGTGCTACCAGCAAAGGTAGTAAAATAAAAATTAAACGTATCAATGGTTCATTAGAAATATAAATATTAATTTAATTATATTCCACAGGTGAAGGACTACACAACTTACACAGATCTCGAAGTCGCGGTGACAGTATAAACGCTGTCGGTACTAAAACTAGGAGCAAGTAAATCGTCGGCGTATTTACGTACGCGTATTTACGTACGCGTATGTGCGTAACAGCAGCAGCAGGACCGAATTTACGTCCATACGAGTCCAATTCATTTTATGTTGCAATCTTGTAACGCTATGGTGCTTATGTGTATGATTTGTTCCTTTCACCTTTAAGCGTAGTTCTACGAAGCTTTTATTCCAAGTCCGGTTTTAAAGCTCGTTTCCCGTGCGGAGGAACCCGTTTCTCAATATTATTGTTATTCAATAATATTTTGACGTTACGCAGTTCCATTTCGATTTAGCGAATTGTATTTTTTTTTTTGTAAATATAATTGATTTCTATGTAAATATGTTAATTTAATGACCAATGAATTGTTTGTGATTTGTATAGAATTTTTTTTTTTACAGATTTTACCATCGTATTCGTTTAATTTATTTGAAGCTCATGAAATTTGTATAGACTTATGACGACCCGAGAAACTTTGTCACGTTTGAGAAAGTTTCTGAGAACATTTTTAATTTTTTTACAATCCATTTTTTTTTGGTGTGTACGCGACTTTTATCTATTGCATTTAAATTAATTGCTCAGTGTGTTTGGACACGATTGCCACGTATTGTGATAGTTTCTTGCCATTAGAAAATTTATTGGTATATTTAAATTCTCCCTTTTGGTAAATAAAATCGTCCAATATCACGTCTACGTCCTATCAAAGACTTGTACTTAGTGCATCCACGGACTCAACACTGGTGCAATTGACGGCGATTAGCGATTTATTAAAACGCTGATATAATATTTTGCGTTACGCTTCGTTGTTTCATCGCTCGTCACTTGCACCGTATATATCGTTTAGGGTTGTGTAGTTTTGAGATTGTAAAAAATTTATAGACGTGTTTCAACTGTATATTACATGTAACAAAAAATTAGTCCTCCATTATCCATCCAAAAAACAATAAAGCGATCGTACTTTTGTCCCGTTGTGTGGTAGGTAATTAGTGAATTCTGAATGCTAGTAGAAAATTGTAATCATTAGGGTAACCACATCGGTCCGCTTCATTTGAAGCGGGGTAGTGTTAGCTCACCGTAATGTATATTGCATCCTTTTTAATAATCGTTAAGTACACAAATAGTAATTAATACGCCGTGTTATTAGTGTTTTTAATCTCACTCTCAGCCGGTTACTTGCCACAAAAGTATATAAAATCGCCTGTGCACCACACATTTTCATGTAGGTACGCCATTTGGCAGGATTGGTTTGGTAAAAGGAGCCCGTATCCGTTAAATACAACAGGCGACAACGAATCGATTGCAATATGCTGTGTGCTAAGTGTGTGTGGTTCAACGCACGTTATGTTAAAGTTAACGTCCGTTACGAACTTTTTAATGTTCCTAAAGGGTTCTAACACCACGATTGAGCTTCGTACATTGCCGAACACTTGCCAAATTGCGTGCTGACAAACTCGACTGATGTCTTTATTTGTATGCTTATTAGATCGTACTTAACATTCCATTTGGACATTTATCACGACTATTATAAGTTAGATTTTTATAGACAGCGTGCGGAATGCATTAAACTAATCAGGCCTCAAACTAGGAAAGCTCAATGTTTAGTCTCTCGACGTGAGTGTTTAAAATGTATTATGGATGTCTTTGTAATTCTCGATGTGCTTTTCCAATAGTTTGATAGAAGGTGAGTGTCGGTCAAAATAATCTGTCTTTAAATGTTATTCACTGGTTCACAATGTTGAAAGCGGTTTATAGATGGCAATAAAGTTAGTTGAGATTATATAAAATCATTTTGGAGTATGCACTAGGGCTCCTAGTTGTAGGCTAATAGTGACCTTGACGTCTCTTAGCTCCTAATTTATTTTAATTAGAACTAAGCTGACAACGTGCTGTGCTTGTTTTTAAATTGTAGTTATTCATTTGTTTTTTTTAGTGTAATTTGTATTTATTGCAGTCAATTAATTGCATCGATATGAGCTTATAAATCATTTGTATTATATTATGGTGACTTTTTTTTATTATATTGTAGCAATATTATTTTGAGTTGCCAGTTTTTAAAAATATTGTGTAAAATAATTGTAGATCGCGAATCAGTTTTTTTTTTATGTGATAATTGATAGATTAGGCTACTTGGATAGATGGTTGCGTAATATTCATTATTGTAAACGAATAAAGAGATTTTTTAATATTTAAAAACAGATAGTTCACTTCTAGAGGGAAATATTTTTGCCAAGTAGCAATTTTGAGTCAACCATCGCTGTCATTATCAATAAATGTATGAAATTGTGAGTTTTTTATTTTACTTCCAATACGACGTATGTAGCCCTGCATGATAATAGAAATTAAGTTTACCTGTAGAAAGTGAATGTAGGTGGAAAGTAGACAATTTTTGAGCTAAAACTTCATAAATAGGTAATAAATTCTAGAGATTTAGTAGTTTTGTTCATATAGCATAGATATCATACAATTTGAAGGTACATAATAAACGTGCACGCGAGGTATTTTATAAAATGTCTAAACTACACACTTACAGCGATTTTTAATAAAAAAAATCAATTTACCTAATTAAGTACAAGTCGTATTTTTTTCATGATGTCAAATTGTTGCCATCCGATGGTGGAGTTTTATGAGTCGAACGACTCCTGAGTCTGCTGTAATTTCATTTATTATAAATAATTGAATTTTTGGGTTGGTTAAGTGCAGTTCCATTTCCCCTTCCTTTAAGCATTTATGAACACAACACAGATTTAAGGAGTTACATTTTTTATTTATTCAAATCCAAAAACAATTCGGTTTTTCATACATGTTAATCTATCCGGCATTAAAAACCGCGCAACGGTTTGTCCATGCCGTTGTTCACTCAACTGACCCTATCCAAACAGAAGTGCGAGGACACCCACGCTATCCCGCGTCATCCCACGTTGCATCAAAAACATGCCTTTTAAAAACTGCTTGGTTTTTTCGGGTGCAGACAACAGTTTAGCGTGGGTGTCCGAGTCTAATTTATTGAGATAAAGGGGAAGGAGATACTCCCACGTGCGCTCGCCGTAGCTGTTGTTGCAACGAGGCACTACGTATCTGGGCATGTAGTTTAACATGCGCAGGTACTGTGGCCTCTCGCAGATCTTTAGCGACATGAAGGCAATCTGTTGGAATCGCCTATATATTTTGTTAATCCAGTCTTGAAAATCTGTACCAGGAACAATAAGTGCATTTATGACACAGTATTATATCGTATATATTATCTTAAAGTGTTCAATAGAAAACCAATTTAATAAAAGAAAAACGCTATTCGCTTGTAAATTAAAATTATGGTAGTGAATAGCGACAGTTGACCTTATTCGCGACGTCGCGAGTGTCATCTCGGAGGGAGCTGGGCGGAACGGAAAGCGCCTGGTACCCGCTCATACTCAGAAAGTACTGAACGCAAATAAATAAGAAAATAATTTATTTTTTAAGTCCCAGATTATTATTTTTTTAAATATTTTGTAAACTATAAATTTTAGTATTATTACGTTGATGCCTTTTAATATAGTTGGTTATAGTAGAAATATAGATATATACTATTTATTACAAGATATTTTTTTAAGTCTTATTGTTACTTTATATTTAATCTTATCGCAGATATATATATATATATCTGCGCAACTACAACAATTAGTCTTAAATTAACTAGAATAATTAAGTTCAACATCATTTAATTGTCCTAAAATAAGTTTAAACACATAAGTTGAATAGTTTACGTTTGTTACTCTGTGAAATGTCATCTTTATTATTTCAATACGTCTTTGTAAACAAGTCACTATAAATAGGGTCGCATTGTGACCACACGACACAGTCGCGCTCAGGCCGTTGTACGGAACGGACCTCTCTTCAAATAGTGAAATATAAGCCTTGGAAACTATTAGTGAAGTGTTTCTTTAAATAAGTGGTTATTATGACCGACTTAATCGTGATGTTGGCAATGCTGATGCTACCTACGCCTTTCAAAAATAACCCTACAGAGTAGTGAGGTTGGCGGTAGCCCTATAGAGGATCTCTCCCTCCTCGTTATATATATATATATATATATATATATATATATATATATATATCAGCGCAACTAGTACAACAATTAGTATTATATTGACTAAAATTATTAACTTCTGACATCATTTAATTGTCATACAAAAGTTTAAAAACATAACTTAAAGTTTATATCGCTGTGAAATGTCATCCATATTATTTCAATACGTAGTCTGTGAAATAAAAACAAGTGCGGTCATGTCATTATTAAAAAAGATCAATGCATTGTAAGTGTACGACAGCAATGGGGGAAATAAAACCTGGCAAATATCAGAGAAGTGTTGTTTTAATAATGAGTGGTAATCGTGAAGTCAGTAAATGTTATATCAGCAACGTCATCGGAGCCGCAAACTCCTGCGCAGCCGTTCGATTACAACTTCGCGCGGGATTAGATAATGCCCAACGAACTTTGCAACGATCCCATACAAACAGCTATCTCACGACTCGAAAGGCAACACGAAGAGGATAAGCAAGGTATCGTATTAAGATTCAATTTGGTATGATACTTTCCAATACCGTGTTTGAAACGTGTTTAAATTATTGCCTGTGTTGAGAAGAAAAAAAAATATAAAAACGAATTGCAGTTTTGGATAGCTTTATAAATAATTTAAAACACTAAGATAATCATGAGCTCTGTGGCAATCTTTTTACAGGCTCACTGATAGTTCTATATACGCTCGCATTCTACTCTCGCTCACTATACGATTTAAGTTATTAATTTATCGACACGTTTGGTACGTTTCTATCTACTGGCTAACGTTTGAATATAATTTTTCAGTTGCACTCGAAAAACAAAGGCAAGAATACGAAAGACAGTTTCAACAGCTACGCAACATTCTATCTCCATCCACGCCTTATCCGCCATATTCGTATGATCCGCTTAAGCTTGGTAAGTACAACACAGACAAGTTTCATTGAATAGTTATTTTTGCTTGCCCATTTATTGCTGATAAGATAGTATAAAATTACATAAATGATTTCTTTTTGGGAAGGAAGATAAGGCTGGCTTAAAGAAAAGTTAAGTGCAATGCAAGGAGGCTTGCAAATGTGTACATAAGGGAATTATGGCGAAGGAAAGTTAAGAGTTTATATTTCCTTATTATTTAGGTGTCTTGAATATATTTTTAGGTTGATTTCGTTGATTGTTTCCAAACAATATTTTACGCAAAATGTATTGATTTATGTACATTGGAACAATCTCAAACTAATATAATTCGGAAACAAGTCACTAGTTAAGACAAAAGTAAATTTCAACTATAGTAAAAGTAAATTACATTAAAAACACTTTTTTTTGCTGACTGTAAAGAATGCTCTATTTTTGTAAGGCAGTCAAAGGCTCGTTACAAAGGAGACATCGTTCCATAATGACCCGCTATCAGGTTTGCGTGACTAGCCTTTTACCCGGCTTCTACACTACCAATGTACCTTCAATAAGCATTCTGACACCGAACCGAAAGCTTGGATATCCCTCTAATGGATGTAGGATAGGAATCCAACCATGGACCAACCAGGTCCATCGAGTACAAATCAAGACCCGCGATTTGATTTTATTGGGTCCTACGCTGTAAAATCGCTAAAATTAAAACCAGAGAAATGGATGCGAGTGTTAAGCATCGAAGAACACAGGTCCATATTAAGAGATTTTGTGGACAAACCTCTACCACTGCTTCTCGTGGTTGTGTTAACCCATGCAGCGCAGTTGGTACCGGTTATAACTTTTCCATGCTATTTGAAAAATAAAGCCGTTTATTTTGTTAAGAAAAAACCCAGCGTCATTCCTAAAGAGGGATGTTCGGCAATGGTTATTTTTGGTAAGTAGAGCTTTCATTTGTCAAAAGTGGCAAAAGAAAACGAATGCAAGTATTTCTATTGTTGTACACCGAAGTAGCGTTCTTTAAAGCGTACAGAACAAAGCATCCACATACTTTACAGTTAAAGTATTCTGTGAAGAAATATTTTTATCAAAATGTTTTAATAACAGGTGACCTAGCACCAAGATTAATAGATGAGTTAGCAGCGCTCGTTGATGAAGTGTTTGTTCCTTTATTATCCAACCCATCAAACCATGAAGGCTGGCCTCGTGTCGTCTCCCAAGACATCCTAAAGCAGATCCACAATTTGAAGAGCACGGTTTATGAGGTGATTATTTAATTACACTATCTCTTCACTCATTGATTTTGATATTTATTTTATATTCCCTGTTTTAACGAATATATTTTTATTCTATTGTGTTAATGAAATCCAAAAGCATATTTTTCATTTCATTACATTTAAATGATCGCGATTACTGAATATCATTTGGAACATATATTTATTTATATTCATGTAATAATTTACATAATTATTCATTTTATGAAAAATTTTGAATTGTTTTCATCAACAAAGGTTAAAGGAAAAGTAAGCGGACAGACAGTACTTCCTATGCCAGTTGGTGTAGAACTTGTGCATGAAGCCGAAAAGGAAATGTTATTGGGAAAAGAAGTTGACCTATATTTAAAAAGCGCAATCGAAGGGGTAGTCATTAAGTGGGCCCAGCAAATTAATGATGTGATGATGGAAGATTCTGCTCAAGCATTTGATAACGGACAGAACCCACAGCCAAACGTCGGTAAGATTCATTCGTTATTACGATAATCATTATGTAATCTGTATAATGAGAAATTAGTCTTAATTTTCTGTGCAATTATGTTCACTTAAAAATAATAGTAGATATATATTTAGTAAACGAACTAAAACAAAGCAAAACAAACGTGGTTGATAATTATATATTTCAATTGAAATACCATGAATGTGGTGTAGGTCTTTGTGGAAGGTGAGTGGTGTATTCTTTTGCACCCGGAGATATATTTATGGACCATAAAAAACCATCGCACGAAATATATTTTTTTTTAGTTGTATATATAAATTGAGTATATTCTTTAGAACTGGCATTTTGGAGATCAAGATTAAGTAACCTCAACTACATTTACGACCAATTGCGAATGGAAAGGGTTCGGTGCATGGCGGTTATATTAGAAAAAACTAACTCTGCTTACTATCCATGCTTTAGCCGCTTGTTCAAAAATATAGTATCAGGTATGTATGATCAATATAACGCTTTAGATTTACTCGGTCAACCGTTGTAAATAAAAATTGTTTTATACTAATGTTTTAGCTTTAGCGGAAGCTCGTGAAATTGATATGTATTTACGAACTTTAGAAAAGCATTTCCAAGCGCTCGAAGACACAGATTTTACTGAATGTCAATCATTATTTAGACCTTTATTTCACGTTATATGCATGGTGTGGCGAGATTCGAAATATTACTGCAGTTCCTCTAAGCTCATGGTTCTGATTAAGCAGATATGTAATTTGCTTATATTTCAGGTAAAAAAATAATCACATATGTTGACCTCTTAGTCAACTACTCTTAGTATTTACTTATAGTATCTATATTTTTAGGCTAAAAAGTGTTTAGACCCGAGTACTCTGTTCCATAGTGATATAGACGAAGCGAGACAACGTATACAAATGACAATCGACATTCTCAAGACCTTCCGGAAAACGTTCGACTATTTTAAAGAGAATATACCGAAATATTTCGAAAATAGAGTTCTGCTGCTGTGGACATTTCATCCAAATGTTGTATTTGAGAGGATGAATAAATTCTTAGAGCGCTTAAATACCATACAATGGTTCTTCAAAACGGTATTGGAATTTCAAAAGTTGGAGAAGATAGAAATCGGTGGTATGAAAGGTCGAGTGTTAGGTGGTCAGATAAGGGATATCTCTGGTGAATTTGAATCATATTTCCATAGCTTCGCTTCTAAATCTTACGACGTCTTAGACCCTGATGATGATAGGTTCAACGAAGATTTTAAAGAGTTTCAAGATAATATTATCGATTTAGATTTGAAGCTATCAACGGTGTTAGTGGAATCATTTGATAATTGTACAACTTTGGAAGCAATATTCAAGGTAACGATGATCATAGTCTTGGAAGCATTCAAACAATATAACACTATGATTTTACTTGCAGCTTATAGATATAGTTGGATCTGTATTAGAAAGACCATTGATTAAAAATGAATTTACCGCCAAGTATGTGGAAATCATTGTGATGCTGGATAAAGAACTATCTATTTGTGAAGTACGTACACTGTTATTTGAATATAAATTTGAGGTGTATTTTAATACAAATGTAATCTTTTAGGATTTATTTAAAGAGCAGAGTTATCGGCTGCAGAAATATGGTCATATGGAGGTAGACGCTTATTTTCCACCAATAGCAGGAGGACTTCTGTACATGACGATGCTAGCTACAAGGATATCCAAGCCTATAGCTAGCTTTCGCAATTTGCCGCACCCGTAAGTTATCTGGGTGGGGCAAATTGCGAAAGCTGATTATTCGGCTGAATTTCATCTTTACAACAAATGATTTGTCATAATACTTATTTCTTTAACATAGGATAAAAGGGTGCGGCGATGCTGTCAAAGTATTTGAGAGATACGAAAAGTTAATAGAAGCTATAAATGATTTCAAGGGAATGTATTTTAACGACTGGACTACAACCGTTCCAAAAATTATTGAGGAAAATACAAACAATCCAATTATAACGAGACAAGGACCAGATCTCATTTTGAATTTCAGTTCAGAAGTAATAGTCATTTGCATACGGTTAATATTCAGGCTGTTACATTTTTTTTAAATGTCCATTTGTTTGTAGCTGTTAGAACTCATGAAAGAAGTTCACCATTTGAGATCAAATCCAGAAATGGCTGGAAATTTGCCCAACGAAAGTCTGATACTGTTTGAGAAACAAGAAACGTATCGTCAATATAGAATAAATTTGAGTATCACTATCGATTGGTATAATCAAATACACAAAAACAGTCAAAAAGTTGAATTCGATTTAGTTGAAGACGAAATAAAGGCGATTGATCAGAGAATTGAAATGGCGCAACACGAACTAAACTGGAATTCTAATGGTAATGTTTTATATTATTTATTTATTTATTCACACTTTATTGCACTTAAACTGTAGAAGTAGATGATGTTAATAGATATAAGAGTAACGGGTGGCCTTATCGCTAATAAGCGAACTCTTCCAGGCAACCCACAATATAAAAAATACTTAAAATTAAATTTGGCTGGTGCAAAGGGTGCGAAGTATATAAAAAAGTACAGAAACAAAACACAACGTTCAATTAAGTAAAAATAAGGAAAAAATAAGCTACTTCAAATCTTAAATTACAAATAATTACATTATGAACATCAAATGCTTTCTAAATAACCATATCACACGTTTTGTTATAGACTTATGGAATTATTTACAAGAATTACATAAACTGGTTGGAAGTCTATACGATCGGATGTCCAAAATACAAGATAATCTCAAAGAAATAAAAACTGTACTTAAGCCGTGGTCATCACAACCACTGTTTGAGAGGAAGGAAGGGAAAAAGGCTCGTATTTATGTGTTGTTTCAATTCAGGCTCTATAGAGCCTTAGTAAATTTTTAATTCATAGAAACTATCGTAAGAACTGAAGAGGCTCTTAGTAAAACATGCAAAATCAAAATAAAAAATAACTTTATTCATATAGGTAACTACACTTATGAATCGTCAACAAAATAAGTCTAAATTTTTTGGACTCTAATGCATTGCTTATATTTTCCACTTAACGCAAGATCTATTAACTAAGACAATAAAGAAACTAAATTTATTACAAAAAAATATTTCTTTTAATATTACTAAACTTACTACTACTATATTAGGAATTGCTCAATATTGTTGTTTAATACAATTCTTCGGATGGGTGTTTTGAAAAGGCGAATTTCCCGAGAACTGATTACTAATTTTACTTATGTGCAACGTAGTAACGGTTATAATTATTCCCAGTGAAACATTAAAGAA
Organism: Leptophobia aripa; assembly: GCA_951799465.1. NCBI lineage: Eukaryota > Metazoa > Arthropoda > Insecta > Lepidoptera > Pieridae > Leptophobia > Leptophobia aripa. Next base: position 4,152,495 of record OX637280.1, read on the forward strand.
GACAAACCTTGTTTTAGGACACTTTGATGAGTTTAGATGACCGTAAAGAACGTACGATTAAAAGATACAGCGACATACAATCAACTGCGGCACTTATTCAAACGCTATTAGATCAAAACATGCATTTATTTAGTATGCAAGATAGTCAGGATAGTGTTAAATGGCTCGCATACGTCGCTTTTATTGACAGCTTGATTGAAGAGTCCTTGTTTAAATCGATAGCTTGCAGGTAAGTCGGTGTAATACAACTTACTAATCTTTAAGACTGGAGAAACAGAAATTGACCCTAATTAGAACACTGGTGTACAAAATACTGTTTCAACTAACAAAGTGGGGCGTATTTTCACTAGCTTTAAACTTTAAAGTAATAAACTGACAGATAATTATTTCAGCATGGGCTATATATCGGAGCACATGAATCCTAAAAATAAATTATCACCATTATTTGAAGCACAATTGGAACTTCTAGAACCGGATATGGTGTTTTCACCAACTTTAGACTCGAATGATGATAAGGGATTCACAGCTCTTATAAACAACTTGATTGATGATATTTCGAAAATGTCTACATTGATACAAAGAATTGATAATCAGAAAAATGTGTCGTATTTCGATCAAATTGTAAATCATAATGATATAATCGAAATGAAAGAAGATATATTTGATGGTATTGAAAGGGTGGGTAGAATTTCATTTATATTTTTTAGTTTTTATATGATAGGTGGCGAAAAAGCTGGTAGATCACTTAAGGAAGGTGAGCTGCCGCCCCTTAAGGGAATGCTTGGTTTAAACGTAAAGGTTTAAACAGGATAAACCTATTTATTGCAGTAACCCAGCAGCTAGTTAGCTAACTCTAATGGACTAACACTCCCATTCAATATAAGTTCGTATCTGTTGTATTCGTTGTAGTCAAGATTATTTTATGACTTTGATGTATTAACAGTAAGAAAAGTTTTATTTAAAATCGGTCACAGTCTAAAAAGATTTTCATTGATTAAACAAGGATAGAAAAAATTAAAGGTATTGATTTGAACTACAATATCAACATAGTTGTCTATTGAAATATCGAAGCCATTAAATATTTCAGGTTATAGAAGAAGCGAATGAGTTTTGCAAGACATTCGAAAACTATTCGTACTTGTGGTTAGAAGAACGAGACGCCATAATGGAAATATTCTTGGAATATGGGAGAATACTGACGCCCGAGGAAATAGATAAAATTGGTTCCGAAGACAAAGATGTTCAACCGCCGGTCCCTTGTCCACCTAAAATGGAAGCGTTCAGGGAACAAATTGATCATTATGAAAATTTGTATATGGATATTGAAGATATGGAGTCATACAAAGTTTTCAATTCCTGGTTTCAAGTAAGTATATAGCGAAATTACAAAAATATAGATGTCCAGAACCACACATTACCCAGAATATGCGTATTTTCCGAGTTCCTCGTGAATTGTATCCGGTCTTTTGTATTGAAAGCTAGCTCTTAGAAGGTTTCGTTCGTCAGCTTAAAAATGATTTTATTTTCTTTTTCATTTCTTAAACCTATACAGCTTATCACAAAAAGTTTACACAATAAAACGTGTTAATAAAAAATAGGTTAAAACATAGTACCGGAATTATGAACAAGTGGGGTATATTATGTGAAGAACGAGCATTTAAGTGTGTGTGTGTGTATTAGTGTGTGCAATGGTGTTTCTGTGTGAGTGTGTTTGATCAAAGCAATTCCAGTGTAAAATATTTTTTCTTAAAGGTTGATATAAGACCATTCCGCCAAGCGTTATTGAACACTGTAAGAAAATGGGGCAATATGTATAAAGAGCATTTAGTTGAAAATGTAACATCAAGTTTGACAGATCTGGGAAATTTCATACGAGAGGCAGATGAAGGTAATTATTTGTCTTTAACCATATTTAAACCTTGTATTATTATTTAAATCGATATTTCAGTGTATAATTATTTTAATTATATATGTATTAATTAGTATATAATGTAATGGTTTTAAATGAAAACGAATTATATTTTATTAAAACCGTAAGTAATATGCCAGTAATATTATATAAAAAATAATACTTTATAACTAATATAAATGAGAATTAATGACGTATTACCAAACTCGCAAATTATACAAATTGTCGCGTTTATATTCAATTAATATGCATAAGTTGCTTGTTTATCCCAAAGGTAAGCTCATTAAAGCATATGTTATGAATGCTAAGTACTACATATACCGAGCCAACAAATCAAAACTTAAAACTCAAAATATCTTTATTCAAGTAGGTCTTTATAAAGACACTTTTGAATCGTCAATTTTTACACTACCACCGGTTCGGAAGGCAGTCATCTACCGAGAAGAACCGGCAAGAAACTCGATAGCTGCTCTTTTAAAATAAACAATTAATACAAAATTGTGTTACTGACAAATAAAATAACAAAGCATTGTAAGGCTACTCAAGAATTGAACTGTCCCGATGCTGAGCCAATTGCCGACACATTATGTCAACCTTCATGTAATTACTCACGTGTGTGTGTGTAATATCAAACACTGTTAAGTGGCCTGGAAGTTACCGCTGACAGCGATGAGGTCGTCTGTTGTTGTGACTTTAGAGCATACACAAAATATATTAGTTTTAAAAAAGTATTCATCTGTTTAAAAACAAAACTAATTTTCACGTATTTATATGAGTGTTGTAAAGGTAAAACGGTATATTCTTAAAAACTATTTGTGTAATAAAAATAGCTTAAAGCAAAATAAAGCCAACACATTAAAGGGATCTTTGTCCCCTTATCAAAACTCCACCATTGAGTCATATATAATTGTATACATTCGTTTCCAGGTCTACTCCAACCGGTGTCCGAAGGTGATTATAAAGCTTTGGTAACAGTAATGGGTTACTTAATGAATGTCAAAGATCGAGCGGTTACAACGGATGACATGTTTCAACCACTCACTGAAACCATTGAACTTCTCAAATTCTATGACATGGATATTCCAGAGGAGGTCAATGTGTTATTACAAGTATGTTATTCAGTTAAAAATATATATTTTTTTTTATATAGAAGAGGGGGCAAACGAGCAGGAGGCCCACCATAAAGGTGAAGTCGCCGCCCATGGACACTTCAAGTGACTGGGAGCTCATGAGTGCGTTGCCGGCCTTTATACGCGTCTACCAACATTTTTTTATTAGTGGAACCGTGATAAACCCAATAGAAATATCTCTTTAATTTAAAAAAAGACCTTATATCTCGGAAAAACATGCAGATGCAGTTTTTGTATGTCTGGTAATATATGAAAAGTGATTTAAGGAACTACCGGAACAGTGGCAAGCCTCGAAAAAACTAGCACTCACCGTGAAGCAACAAGTTGCGCCATTGCAAGCAGCCGAAGTCTCCTGTATTCGTAAGAAAATAACCACATTTGATTCACACGTCGTATATTACCGGGAAGTCTTTAAGAAATATGAGGTGAGGACCTATTATACCTTTACATTTGTGACCTATTTATTCGCGTAAATCTCTACATGTCTCTTACACGCGTACATTAATTACTAGGATAGATCTTTGTTACTACATGTATTACTAGGATAAGTAATTTATTGGTTATTTTAGAAAAGGGGAGGAGAATAAGTAAGAAAACAACCGTCAAACCAATCTTAATTACAAACAGCTGTTCGTGTTGTTACTAGTTAGTACAAGTTAGTATAATAAACTCAATTGCCAGTCGCATATAGCTGTGATTGGTTGCGTTATTTCTCTAAGTAAAAAGTTACAAAGCAAATAATAACAGCAAGACTATTTTTAAACTAATTTATTAATCATTATATTTTAAATTGGATGTTAAATACTTATCTCGAAGATAAGTATTTGTCATTAAATTGATACGCTAGTTATGCTGTCATTAAATTAGTAGGTTGTGTATGCTGCCATTAAGTTGGTAGGTTATGTTACGCTGCCATTCAATTGATGGGTTCTGCCATTTGATTGGTGGGTTCTGCCATTTGATTGGTGGTGTTTTCAGGTCACCCCATCAAACCAGGGATTGTCATCGTGGCGAATTTTATGCCGGGTCCGGATAAACTAGATAACTCTTGAATCAGGATATAACCGAAGAGGTGGACTCTTGTTCACGGTGGGTTTCACCCATAGTTCCAATTTTGAAAGAAGATGGAGAATTAAGGTTGTGCGTTGATATGAGACGTGCAAACAATTCAATTATAAGAGAGAACCACCCTCTTTCAACAATGGATAAATTGCTTCCCAAAATAAATAAAGCAAATTTCTTTACCAAACTGGACGTCAAAAATGATTTTCATCAGGTTGAAACTCATCTCCTGACTTCAGACATATTACCACTTTTATTGCTCCAAACGGCTTATATCGCAATAAGCTATTAATGTTCGGTATCACATGCGCACCCGAACTACAGAAGATCTTGGAGCGTATGTTGATTCAGTGCGGTGGGGTAATAAACTTCATCGACGACATCCTCGTTTACGGTGATAATGAGCAGGAACATGATACCAGGCTGGATAAAGTTCTGAGGACACTAAAGGAGGACAACGTGTTACTTAACGAAGAGAAATGTATTTTTAAAACACAGAGCGTGGATTTTTTAGGACACCGTCTGATGGCATAACTCCTCTGGATAAATACGTGAAAAGTATAATCGATTTTCGTGAATTCAGAGTTTTTTAGGTCTTCTTAACTACAATTGAGAAATTATTTTGATAATTTGAAAAAAATGCTTACGAAAATACAATCGTTGGGGTATTATGATGTCCGTGACAAAACTCAGGTGATAGCTGACGCAAGACCAGCCGGAATGGGTGCTATCCTTGTCCAAATTGATGGAAATGGACCACGCATAATTAATTGCTTTTGGAAATCGAACCCTTACTGATTGTGAGCGAAGATATAGCCAAACCGAAAAGGAGGCTTTGGCTTTAGTCTGGGGGGTTAAACATTTTAACATATATTTATTTGGTAAGGAATTTGACCTTGTCACGGATCACAATCCACTGGAGGTTCTATTTGGAAAGAAATCCAAGCCTTGTGCACGTATAGAGCGTTGGGTATTACGCCTGTAATCCTACAAATATCGGATTATGTACAAGCCGTTGTCACGTCCTTGTAAATTGAGTAACAACCATTCGGATGATGAAGACGCACACGTGTGTCAGATGGGACACACACCTTTGCGCGACCTCAGGCAATATCAATGAGCGATATTATAAATGCCTCTGAGACTGATAAGGAAATTTGCAATGTTCGGAAAGCGATCTATCAAAATAACTGGGACGACTCCGTGAGAAGCAATACATTTTTTGACAACGAGTTCTATAATAATATCCTATTACGAGAAAACAAGATTGTAATACCACACCTTCTCCGCAAGAGTGTTTTGGATGCGGCACACGAAGGCCACCGGGGCATTGTTGCCATGACGGGTCGATTGAGGTCGAAGGTCTGGTGGCCACGCATCGACAAGGATGCAGAAAACCTTGTGAAATCATGCAAAGGGTGTACTTTGGTGGCTTTACCTAGCCCGCCAGTGCCTATAAAGAAACGAGAACTGCCTTTGGGACCATGGCTAGATGTGTCAATGGACCTTTTGGGGCCACTTCCATCTAATGAATACCTTCTGGTTGTAATTGATTATTACAGTAGATATAAAAAAATAAAAATGACCAAAACTATCTCGATGCATATTATCACGGCTGAGCTGAGCTCGCCAACAAGCCCGAGCTGAGCTGTATAGGCGTCCTGGCCAACAGCGAGATACCCCCCTACAAAAAAAAACCGCAAAGCACAGTCTCGCTCGGACCGTTGTACGGAACGGACCTCTGTCAAATAGTGAAAAATAAATCCTGGCAAATATCAGTGAAGTGTTTTTTAAAAGTGAGTGGTTATTATGACCGCCTTAATCGTGATGTTGGCAATGTTGATGCTACGCCTTTCTTAAAGAACCCTATGGTGGTACTCACTTATTTTTAAAAGTATATAGTCAATGTTATTAATACCTTGTTACTTTCTGTTTTATTTCTAGTTTTTTAAATACGAATGTGACGACCCATACGCCGTTATGTCTAGAGTTGATAAGGAAATGTTATATTTGGAAGATGAAATGAGGAGTATTCAGGAATCGGGATCCTTGTTCGAAGTGAATGTACCAGAGTTTAAATTATTAAAACAATGCAGGAAGGAGTTGCGCATGTTAAAAGTAATTTGAACTAATTTATTTTATTAACTTACGTAGGTTACATTACGTCTCAAGTTCCCATTTAATCGTCTTATATGTAAACCTAGTTGTGTTATCTCATAAGTTTATTGTTTTAAATGTATTTAGCTCATACGATGTCTGGGGACAGATAGAAAAATAAATAAATAAACTTTGGAAAGCATGGAATATCACTATAATATATAACTAGTCTAATTTATAGTTTTTTTTTAATTTGTATGTGTTCTCTTTTATATGTTGCGTTGTTCATATCATTTCTAAAAAATCTATTAAATCGGTGAAAACCATTTTATATATCATTGTAATAAAAGTTTTAAATATTTTTATTGCAATTTTAAAGATGGCGTAAAAATGTTTTACTTACGTAAGTTAAAAACTAAAGCTTTTTTTGGGTTTCACATTTAAAAAAATCAAATCAAATTATTTTGTTTTAACCGATTGCCATTATTGCGTTTTATTATTTTATAATAATATTAATATTTCAGCAACTGTGGGATTATGTGTATATAGTAAGGACAAGTATAGAAGACTGGAAGACGACCCCATGGCGCAAAATCGACGTGGAAAACATGGATATTGAATGTAAGAAGTTCGCTAAGGAAATACGTCTTCTTGATAAGGAGATGCGAAGGTATGTTAAATGTTAATTGTTAGCTACAGTTACATTATATACCTATATAATATATTTGTGTTATTATATCGACAAATAAAGAAAACAATATTAAATAAAATTGTATTTTTTTTAACTACCTAGAATCTTTGAATTCAAATAAATAATTTGAATTCAATTATAATAAGTAATAGTTTTTAGATGTATTTCTATTTAAATATGCTAGTGATGAAATGGGTGTGTTTTTTAATTCTCAGTTGGGACACATACATAAATTTGGAAGCAACGGTGAAGAATATGCTCACGTCCCTAAGGGCGGTGGGTGAGTTACAGAACCCTGCCATTAGGGAACGACATTGGGATCAATTAATGAAAACTACAAAGGTATATACGTATATGTTAATGTAAATAAAAAATAATTGAATGTAAATACATTTTATATACCACGACATTTAACTGCTTAAAAATGATTAAGATTGTTATGAATTATATAACTCTACTGACAACTCGTTCGGCATGTTAATATTTTGCACTATATTTGTGTAAAAAATCGAATGTTGCATGAAGTTTTATATATACAGAGTGGATAAGGACCGAGTCAATCTAAGGTTAAGATTCAGGGTCCTAAGCTTATTCAATTCGATACAAACTCAAGTTTACTTTAACATAATCGAGACTTAACGCGAAGTTACTTTTGACTTTGAAATCTTACCCTAAAGATACACCACGTAGAAGTTTACTTTGACATACAGTGTAAAAGTGGTCCCTTAAAGGTGTTCACACATAACACTGACTCAAACCCGACTCAATTCCAACTTCACACTTCGTCAACATGTAAAATCAAGGTAGCGATGATACAAATTCACTCTTAAGTAATCTAATATAAAGTTTACTTTTCAATGCCGTACTCTGAGTTGAGTTGGAGTCGAGTCGGTGTAATGTGCGAAGACCTATACATTGTGTATAGCATGCGACTAACACTTATTAATGCTAAGTCTAAATTTGATGTACATAGTAAATTTTTAATAAAAAGTTAAATATTCAAATTTCGAACATTATTACTGGTTTAAACGCATTACTTAAATGAAAGTTAAGTTTAATTTACATGTTTCGTGAATTAAATGAGCTTTACGGTCAAATATTTTCGTATTTACATCAGAGTTAGCGCGTTTGTGTAAAATTTTGAGCTGATTTCGCTTACTTCGCTCATATGGATAACTGTGTTAATATTGTACATATTTCTTTTTGCATCTTGGTGTTATTGTTCTGAGAATGTAAATACGTTTACTTCACAGAGCTTAGCTGCATTGCCACCAGAACTCACTGTGAGTATGAAAATTTGTGTAAATATTTCAAGTTCACGCTTATGTGAAGGCACGTTTCTCTTGTGTCTTTATCAAGTCATACAGTGAAGAAAGATTGTACAAATTATTCGTTCAAATTCTTGACATAGGTCACACCTGTGCATCGATGTATAGAACGTCCATGCGGTGAAATCACGAGAAAACTGGCATGGCTTACTTACTAGAGGGCAGATAAGATATTTCTCAATTACGTCTGTCTGATGCGTTTTGCTTTAGTTCGCTCTAAGTCAGTCCAATGGTTTTAGCTTCCGTGATGATACTTCGCCGCCAGGTCTGCTTGAGTCGGCCTTGTTTGCGCTGTCCCCGAAGGTTCCAATCCAAAGCTTGACTTACGATATGGGACAATGCTATATACCTAAATTGGTGTTATTCATACAAGACGATAGGAAAGAGGTCTCCTGTTTGAATAGCGTTCTGATACCAAGACCTTTATAGAGATGTCATAAAGTTTGATTTCAAGAGTTGTTATTATTTAGGTAAGAATCGTTATGGACACAAATACGACATTGGCAGACTTACTTGCTTTGAACCTTCACGAGTTTGAGGAAGAGGTGAAAAATATAGTAGATAAAGCTGTCAAAGAAATGTCTATGGAGAAGATACTTAAGGATCTTAACACAACATGGAGTCAGATGGAGTTTGAACAAGAGGTTCATGCAAGGACTGGGTGTATTTTATTAAGAGCCAGTGAAGAGCTTATTGAAACATTAGAAGAAAACCAGGTATCTCTAATGTATCAAAAGCCACAATTATTTAACACACGTATCCTTACAGTGCAAACCAATACGATAATTACAATCTAATATACAGACTATACTAATTACACAAAACATATAACGCTGCGACTGCTAATTTTAATTAGCAGTAATAATTAGTATTAAAGCTTGTACCAGCGTCTATTCTGCTTAGCATCTGAATAGGAAATGGTACCCTCTTTTTTGAAGGACCCTGAGTCATATTGGTTCAGAAATTCCGTGACGGGCTAGTTCCATTACGTGGTGATGCATGGTAAGAAATGACTTACGAAACACTGGACCAACCATGATAAGAGAAGAACAGAGCCAGTCAATATTACAAATAGTTTTGTGAATTAATTAAAACACTTTTGAGAAAATATTTTAAATATTGAGTTTTTTAGGTTCAATTGCAAAATTTGATAACGTCAAAGTTTATAGCCCATTTCCTTGAAGAAGTGTCGAGTTGGCAACAAAAGTTGTCTATAGCAGATCAAGTGATAACTGTTTGGTTTGAAGTACAAAGGACTTGGACGCATTTAGAGAGTATTTTCATGAGTTCTGAGGATATCAGAAAGCAATTGCCGGATGATTCGGAGCGATTTGATAGAATTGATGCTGAATTTAAGGTAATTCACAGGTGTTTTACAGAATGTAGGTAAATCACTTCAAAAACTTTAGCTGTGGGGTGTGTGAAGCTAAAATATTAGTATACTCTATTTTGTTCTGCCAAGTTATATTATACAGTTTCATTATACTTCTAATTAAAAGAGAAAATTCATATTTTAATTTATACGTTGATAAGTAGTATCGTTTCTGGAAAGCGCATATAAGTATTTTACAGTCATTCATCAGTGCTACTGAACTTTTGGAGCTATTGTGTTCATCAAAAGACCACACGATGCGACAATATTGTTTTATTTTCATGTGTCTTTAACATTTTATTTTTTTATTGTTATATTGCAGATTCTATCTAAAGACATGTCCAAAACCCCAAATGTAGTGAAGGGCACAAATAAAGAAGGCTTAGTCGCAATTTTGGATAGTTTACAGAAAGACTTAATTATATGTGAAAAGGCATTAGCTGAATATTTAGAAACAAAGAGATTGGCATTCCCAAGGTTTTATTTTGTATCATCAGCAGATTTGCTCGATATTTTATCGAACGGAAACCAAGCAGAACTTGTGATAAGGTTGGTATAATCTAAATATTAATTATGCGCTTAACGACCTTAAAAAAGCATTGCCTATGGATTTATTACTGTTTTTATACGTATAGTAAATTTAGTACTTAAAAGTATATTTAGTACTAAAAACATAAATTTCAGATGTCTGAATTCGTTTCAAGATTTATTTTCGTGAATAGGTGATTAGCCTTCTGTGTCACACACGCCGTCAGCATTTACAAACAATATTCGTTTTTCACCATGCGATCAATTGTCAAATTGCGATAAGCATCGATTGATGAGGATGATGATTGAGCCGTAATGCAGGATGTCAACTCTGCTCAATTTATTACAATCGAAACTATTTTATAGAATATTCTTCCAGACATTTGACGAAACTGTTTGATTCAATTGCAAAATTAAAGTTTGGTGAAAATGACAAACCCGAAGAGAAAATCGCGGCCGGAATGATAGCCAAAGACGGTGAATACGTTCCATTCCATGGGTCCTGTGACTGTAGCGGTCCAGTAAGTTCATTATTACCTTTACTTTGACATTTAGGATACTTTTGTATTGGAACTTTTTCAAACCCCTGAATTTATAGTTGCTTAGTCATATTCTTATATTTAACTCTTCTGTGTCTGTAAAAAAATATTTTTAGTTATAATTTATTATTAATTCTAATTAGTTATTAATTGAATATGATTGAATCTTCACATACCTACCACATTATTTAAATTATTTATTAACTACTGTACATACTTTAATGAAAGTTGACTGTCGACTGTCTACGTGAAAGGCTTAACACTTAAATATTACAAACGGATATTTTTTTTAAATTCAAACGGAATTTTTAATTTCACATCATCACAAACAATTTATTTTTGAAGAGATCGCTTATTAGCTATAAAGCCGCCCGTTGCTCTTGTAACATCATCTTACAATAAAATATTTTGTCACAATTAATTTAGGTGGAAATATGGCTAAACCGTTTACAAGACATCATGAGATCAACGATACGACAATATTTCAGCGAAGCAATCGTCTCATACGAAGAAAAGCCTCGCGAACAGTGGCTCTTCGACTACATGGCCCAAGTGTCGTTATGTTGTACACAAATATGGTGGACCACCGAAGTGAATTTAGCGTTCGCGAGATTGGAAGAAGGTTATGATAACGCGCTCAAAGACTATTATAAGAAGCAATTGTCACAATTGAGTACATTAATCACTTTGCTGATTGGAGAGCTCAGTAAACAAGATCGGCAGAAGATCATGACTATCTGTACGATTGATGTCCATTCTAGGGATGTTGTCAGTAAATTGATACAGGGGAAAGTCGAGGCTGGTTCAGCGTTTCAGTGGCAATCGCAACTCAGACACAGGTTTGCTTGCTTCAATTTCAAATTTTGTTGTCTTCATTTCACTTTCTATCATATATTTTTGGTTTTAATTGGTCTCTTTTCTTAGATTTTAGTTTCTAACGTAATTGTTGTGTATCTTTGTAAATTTTGTAACTCTTTTGTCCGATTCTATTAAGTTTAAAAATAGAATAAGAAACAAGTTAACAATTATTTCATCTATAAGCAAATATTGCAAATAAATATATTAGATAAGAGTATATTACTATTAACAAGTTAGTGTTTCCCAAATGTTGTTCATTTTTTTAACCCACTTAAAGTTTATACCCAAGTTTATATTTGATAAAATAATACACATTTACCTACTAATCGTAATATTTTATTATATTGCCTATTTAATCACTAGCAATAGGGTATTATTAAAAAATAATCATCCCGTCATGTTTAACAATGATTGTTACTTACATATTTTCAGATGGGATGACAAAGAACTGCATTGTTTTGCGAATATTTGCGACGCACAGTTCAAATATAGTTATGAGTATCTAGGTAATACACCGAGATTGGTCATAACGCCACTAACTGATCGTTGTTATATTACATTGACGCAATCTTTACATTTAATAATGGGTGGAGGACCTGCTGGCCCAGCTGGTACGGGAAAGACGGAGACAACGAAGGATTTAGGACGTGCACTGGGTATAATGGTATACGTGTTTAATTGCTCCGAACAAATGGATTATCAGGTAAATAACAGTACATAGTAAGCCCTAAAGTTAGAAAAAGTTGTTTTTGTCGTTTGAAAGTTATTTGGTTATATTAAGACAGTGTTACCTTAAGTAAATACTGCAATTTCTTTGATAGGTTATGAGACTCGTTCTGTGATTGATACTTGTTGATGTATAATCATCAAATTAAAAACGTTTATCGACAATACTAACATTTTTACGTGAATTACTAACTCCAGTGACCCTTTAAAGATCTTAGCATAAAATTACTTAATTAACTTTGCAGTCATGCGGTAATATTTATAAGGGACTTGCCCAAACAGGTGCATGGGGTTGTTTTGATGAGTTTAATAGAATATCAGTTGAGGTTCTATCGGTAGTTGCTGTTCAAGTGAAATCTGTTCAAGATGCAATCAGGTGTATTTTTTAAGACCTAATGTTATCACATCTTTCTATAGCTTCCTATGTAAGCACTACATTCGTTCTTTCTTCATTCTGCACTATCAGTAGTCATGTTTTCTTAATATATAAATATAGTTTTTACCATTTTTCTCAGTTTCAGCACACCTCTCTTTTCGTATAGTCCATTGGTTATTTTAAATAATAACTTTTTGTTTACATAACTTATTAAAATACTCAATTTTAGGGACAAAAAAGAAAAGTTTAACTTCATGGGAGAGACTATAGTATTGGTACCATCGGTTGGCATTTTTATAACAATGAATCCAGGTTATGCTGGCAGAACGGAGCTTCCTGAAAACTTAAAAGCTTTGTTCAGACCGTGCGCGATGGTTGTACCAGATTTTGAGTTGATTTGTGAAATAATGTTGGTCGCGGAAGGTTTCCAAGAAGCTAAAATATTAGCAAGAAAATTCATCACTCTATATACTTTATGTAAAGAGCTTTTGTCTAAACAAGATCATTATGACTGGGGATTAAGGGCAATCAAATCAGTATTAGTTGTAGCTGGTTCATTAAAGGTATGTATTTGATGAGAATTCGATAATTATTGATTTTTTTCTGATTGTCAATAATGTATGTTTTTAGCGAGGTGACCCAGGCAGACCTGAAGAAGAAGTTTTGATGAGAACATTGCGCGACTTTAATATTCCAAAAATTGTCACAGACGATATGCCCGTATTCATGGGTCTTATTGGTGATCTGTTCCCCGCACTTGAAGTACCAAGAAAACGAGATTTGGAATTTGAAAGGACAGTTAAACAAGCCGCTATGGACTTGTTACTTCAGCCCGAAGATAACTTCATACTGAAAGTTGTGCAATTGGAGGAGCTATTAGAAGTGCGACATTCCGTTTTCATCGTTGGTAATGCTGGAACTGGTAAAACTCAAGTTTGGAAATCCCTATACAAAACATACCAGAATCTTAAGAAGAAACCAATTTATACAGACCTCAATCCAAAGGCTGTGACAAATGATGAACTATTCGGTATTATTAATCCTGCAACAAGGGAATGGAAAGATGGTTTGTTTTCTGTTATAATGAGGGATCAGGCGAATATTGCTGGTGAAAATCCAAAGTGGATAGTTTTGGATGGAGACATCGATCCAATGTGGATTGAATCGTTAAATACTGTGATGGATGACAACAAGATTCTGACGTTGGCTAGTAATGAGAGAATTGCGTTAACGCCAAGCATGCGTTTAATGTTTGAAATATCAAATCTGCGTACAGCCACACCCGCTACGGTGTCGCGGGCTGGGATTCTATACATTAATCCACAGGACTTGGGATGGAATCCGTAAGTCTGGTCCTAAACTTAGTTATACTTTATACAAATATCCATTTGCGCCCATTTAGATTTTAAATATAAGTTAATAGTTAAGGACAGTTTTAAAACCAAAAAGATGAAATAATAGCTGTGTGTTACTGTGGGAGAGCCAATCCTTGCGTGATACTTTTAAACATTATAAGTATCAAGTATGTCTATTATATACATAGTATAGTACATATCTAGTATCATGTATGTAGCAAGTAGTGAAGCGTTATACTATGTTGTTTTCAGTTATGTTACCAGTTGGATAGAAACACGAAAGATACCAGCGGAAAAATCGAATTTAGTTATACTCTGTGACAAATACATACCGCCGTGTTTGGAAACTGTTAGGACACGATTCAAGAAGATTACGCCGATCGCGGATATGGCGCATATACAAATGCTTTGTCATTTACTAGATTGTCTACTCGTTCCCGAGAATACGCCCGCGGACTGCTCGAAAGATTGGCACGATGTGTTTTTCGTGTTTGCGTGCGTCTGGGCGTTTGGTTCGGCGATGTTCCAGGACACCAATGTTGATTACAGAGTTGGTATGCGGGTCATATATCGAATTATATGACATACAATTATTTACATCATAACTAAAAAATTGTGTCACTAATTATTTTTTGTATTGGCTTTAGATTTCTGTATTTGTTTATTGATATTCATTTGCTTACGTTTGACAACACCGTTTTGTGTCTTATACGCACTATCGTAATACTCACGTAAGGTGTACTGGGTTATATAATTTATCCCCAGAAAAATTCATCCCAAGTAAACTTAATCGAAATAAGATTATGGTTTTATTGATGTATGTATTTTATTGCAATTAGACAATACTTCGAGCGGTTTAACAATAAATGACTTTTGCTACCCCACTTTTCTCTATTTTCTATGAATGTCTTCTATTTCGCTTCGCTGTTATATGTACCTGTTGATAAGTTATTTTTGTTTTATAGAGTTCTCCAAATGGTGGTTAAACGAATTTAAAACTGTGAAATTCCCACCCGGAGGAACTGTGTTTGACTATTACATTGACCACGAGACGAAACAATTCACACCATGGACTGAAAAAATCACTAAATTCGAGTTGGATTCTGATATTCCGTTGCAAGTATGTTAATGAATACTCGTATAAAACAAGATCTAATCATTGTTAGGACTACTCTGAAGATTGACATATAATTGACTGATATTTTTAGGCCGTATTAGTACCTACCGCTGACACTATACGAATCCGTTTTTTTCTGGACTTATTAATGAAGGACAAACATCCAGTCATGTTGGTCGGGGGTGCTGGCTGCGGGAAAACGGTGCTTGTAAATGAGAAACTACAAACGTAAGATTTTTACGCTATAAATAATAAACTTTATTTAGACCCTGGTTAACACTGGGTAGCTGTGTTGTTGGTAGGTAGTTTGCAGTACGTCCGTCGGATTTTTTTTTTATTATTATGTAAGAGGAGGCGAACGAGCAGCCGGGTCTCTTTGAGTGGTGTGTGCCGCCCATGGACACCTGCAACGACAGGAGGCTTACGAGTGAGTTGCCGGCCTTTATGGAAGAGGAATGCTCTTTCTTGAAGGTCCCAAGTTGTAGCGGCTCGGGCATATAAACATATATCACATATAAACAATACATACAACGATAAAAAAATACGGAAACTCATTAAGTGTTTATGAAATTACATATGAGCATTAATTACATAATATAAATTAATCTCATTAATATATATTAACCATATTAAGATTTTACTCTCAGCCTATCGGAAAACTACGCAATCCAATCGATCCCGTTCAATTTCTACACGACATCGGAGATGCTACAAAAAATCCTCGAAAAGCCACTCGAAAAGAAAGCGGGCAGAAACTACGGCCCACCAGGGAATAAAACACTAATTTACTTTATCGATGACATGAATATGCCGGAAGTGGACGCGTATGGGACCGTACAGCCTCATACAATTATCCGTCAACACTTGGACTACAACCATTGGTATGACCGAACCAAACTCACACTGAAAGACATTCACAACACACAGTACGTGTCCTGTATGAACCCGACATCTGGAAGCTTCACAATCAATCCAAGGCTTCAGCGTCATTTCTGCGTGTTCGCGATAAGCTTCCCCAATTCTGAAGCTCTTAATAATATTTATCATTCGATATTGAGCCAGCATCTTGCTAATCCTGAGTTGAGGATTGGTCCACAAATTGGTAAACTGTCAAGTAAGTTTTTTTGTCTCGCTTTATTGGTATGTATTCTTAAGGAAAGAGCGAGAGAACGTGTTTAAATAAAACAATTAAATTTCCTAGAGGATCGATCTTATTGATCAGCCATCTTGACTATTAGATTATTATCCAGTGACGTCAGCTTGAAAGTCGTTTTTTTTAGATTTTTTTTTATCAAAAGTCATACTTAAATATATTTTTAGATTATCTCTTTACAATATATTATCGGTAACCGTATCACGTGTTTATAAAATTCTTTACAATTTTCAAGATTCTGAGACTTAACACAAAAAATTCATAAGATTCAAGCTAGATTCGATAGACGGTTATAATCACTTACGGATTATTTTATGATTTAATAAATACTTTGTGTATGTGTATCTCTATCGAAGGAAGCCACTAGCACTATATGAAATTCTTGTATCAGTACTCGCTTTGAAAGAATACCATTAAAGATAGAACAGATTATTCTGTTTATTTCAGCAAATGTCGTGAACGCAACTATTGCTCTGCACAATAAAGCTTCACAAGTGTTTCTACCAACGGCCATAAAGTTTCACTACATTTTCAACCTTAGAGACTTATCTAATGTTTTTCAGGTAATTAAAATTTCCCCTCAGCAATATAAACATAAAACACTATATAAGTCGTTTTTTTTTAAATTTAATTTTTAGGGTTTCCTCTTCAGTACAAATGAATGCCTGGTTAATCCCTCCGATATAATTAGGCTGTGGTTACATGAAACACACAGAGTATACGGTGATAAACTCACCGAGGACAAGGATATTGATGCTTTTCTTAAAATGCAAGTGGATTTGTGTAAGAAGAACTTTGAGGTATGTTTTCTTATATAATATTTTAAAACAAGCGCTAAGATTCTTGCTTATTGTCCTATATATCGGATAGTTAACGCAATTGGGAACAACAATTTTCTGAGCATATTGAGTAGGTTTAAGAATCGGCCAACATCTATTTTTAGAGACAGTTTTTTTTCTTGGCAAAACGACGTTTGTGGGGATCAGCTAGTACTTACTATGGATATATTCTTGATACGAACCAGTTTTTAAGAATACACAAAATATTTCTGTATTTAATTATTTACTGAATAAATTTCTTGCGTAGCTTAACAATGTTTTTTTATTCAAATGTATCATTTAAGTGACATAATTGTATTTGAAAAAAAATTGTATGAATTTTAAAAGAGCAGCTAGCGATTCTCTTGCCGATCCAGTGGTAAAAAATACCATTCAAGTGTCTTTATAAAGACCTACGTGAAACAAGATCTTTTGGGTTTGAGTTTGATATCCAGGTATTTTACTGAGGTTCAAGGCACCAAATTGTTAGAATATATTTCTATAAATTTCAGGATATCGATGAAGGGGTCGTGTTTGAACGTCCAAATATATATTGTCATTTCGCTGGCGGAATCGGAGAACCAAAATATATGCCGATAGCATCTTGGACCCAGTTAAATAAGTTACTAACAGAGGCCTTGTCGAGTTACAACGATCTCATTGCCGCTATGAATCTCGTTTTGTTTGAAGACGCCATGATGCATATTTGTAGGTGAGTTCAGTTCAGCTACCATTAATTTTGATGAGCATTATAACGAGATATTATCTAAGTCGGAGAGATTGCAATAATTAAACGAGAGAGAAATAGTTGGTTTGCGACAACTGGGAGCTGCTGAAAATCAGTGGTGTGGAATATTATATTCCACACAAATCCTGAGCAGCACCCCATTTGGCGCACGCCCGCGGCACTTGCAACAATGCAATGTGTTTATTTTAGTTAGTTTTAAAAATACTATTGTACTTATAATTTATTGTGATGGGTGTGCCGTGTGTGTGTGTGTCCAAATAAACATATTTTCTTTCTTTCTTTCAAATATAAAATTCTAATATATAATACTAATATAAAACATAACATACGAACAATATATAAAATATCGTGGGTTGCCTAGAATAGAACGCTTATTAGCTATAAGGTCGTCCGTTGCTCTTATATGTATTAACATCATCTACTTCTACTGTTTGAGTGCAATAGAGTTTGTAAATAAATATAGATAACGATGCTTTAAGTATGTATATTAAGTGTACTTATATTGGATTTATTTAAATGTTGGCGGCCTTTGAAAGAAACATAACTTTAGAGGATTTGTATTCTTAGAAACAAGTATCAAATACCAAAAAGTTTAAGCGACATTTTTTTGTTCGATTTTTTCTATAAGCTCATTTAACACTTAACGGTGAAGACAGAGCAAACCGATATGTTCCAAGAATCGATGATATTCACTATACACTGCTGACCTATAAATGTAACCTGATTAATCTGGGGTTACTTTTCTATCTACTTTTCTAGAATAAGCCGAATATTAGAAAGTCCAAGAGGAAGTGCATTGCTGGTAGGTGTGGGAGGATCAGGCAAACAATCATTATCGCGTTTAGCTGCTTTTATTGCCAGTCTTGAAGTCTTCCAAATACAATTAAAGAAGGGATACGGTGTAACAGATCTAAAAGTAAGTTTTGTACAGATTATATCTTTGAGTATTAAAGACTTGCTAGATAAATCGATCTGCGTATATTTGGCTTTTGAATTTGCTGGCATTTGTAAATCTATTAATTGAAAGCTTAGTTCAAGGAAAAATAGGCTAAGAATAAATACTAGAGATCTTAGGTTATAACTCTTCGGTTCTTAGCTTTTATTTTTATAAGCCGCAGTAAGGTTTTTAGATTTTTTTCGATATGACTAGACTAGAGATATAACTCTTCGGTTCTTAGCAATTATTTTATAAACCGCAGTAAGTTTATTAAAAGGTTTGTTTCCAGTGATATTCTTAATATTTTTATAGAAAGAACTCTCAGGCTTGTACATAAAGACTGGTTTAAAAAATGTCGGCATCATGTTTCTTATGACGGATGCACAAGTGGCGAACGAACAGTTTTTGGTATTGATAAATGATTTGTTGGCGTCTGGGGAGGTTGGGGATCTGTTTCCCGACGATGAATTGGAAAATATCATTGCCGGTGTGAGGAATGAGGTAATTATTTATATTGCAGTTGATATCAAGATCGTTTTAGTGCTAAAACCAAAATATAACAACAATTTAAACATTACAGGTAAAAGGCGCAGGCCTACTCGACACGAGGGAAATCTGTTGGAAATTTTTCATAGACAGAGTGAGAAAGCAGCTAAAAGTCGTGCTTTGCTTCTCACCCGTGGGATCTACTTTGCGAGTGAGGTCCAGAAAATTCCCAGCGCTGATAAACTGCACATCAATCAACTGGTTCCACGAATGGCCCCAAGAGGCCCTGGTCTCTGTGTCTATGCGTTTCTTGGAAGAATTATACGTGTTGCCCGTAAGTGTATTGTTTATTATAAGTCCGAGGTATTTATGTTAAAAATATTTAAAATGTATTTAGTCAAAATATAATAAAATTGAATAATTTTAGGTAACTTTCGTACTGTTATTGAACGGGAAAAAAATGTTTAAATATCCCTACGATTACATATACTGTCAGTTCCCAAGAGACTTCTGCTTTAAAACACTAAGGATTTTTTGTATCACATAAAATTCTGACGTTTTTAGATAACGTTGCGTGATTCAGTGTCAAGATTCATGGCGTACGTCCACACGTCAGTGAATACAATATCGAAAGCATATCTCTCGAACGAGAGACGATACAACTATACAACGCCAAAGAGTTATCTTGAACAGATCAGTCTCTATTCAAAGTTGGTCAATCAGAAAACCGATGAACTTCGAGCAAAAATATCTAGGTTTGTATATATCTTAATCTCCCATTGGTTTTGTCTCTTATATAAATACATTATGCACTGTATGTTTATTATATATTAAAGTGTATATTTATTAAAAAATTAAACCTCAAATTAACAATGTTACTATGTTTTTCATTAACAATGTTTATTTTAAAAGAGCAGCTATCGAGTTTCTTGCCAGTTCGTCTCGATAGATAACTGCCTTCCGAACTGGTTGAGGTGTAAAAATGGATGATTGAAAAGTGTCCAAAAGTTTATAGAGACCTACCTAATTGAATAAAGATTGAGTTTGAATTGTTCGACATATTTATGTGGAACTAATTTTAGTTCCATGGTTTTTACAAAATTTATTCTAACAGGTTAGAAAATGGTTTAGAAAAACTTCGCGGTACTGCATCGCAAGTTGATGAACTGAAGGCTAAATTAGCTTTACAAGAAATAGAGTTGCAACAGAAAAATGAAGCCGCTGATAAACTTATTGAGATGGTCGGAGTTGAAACTGCTAAGGTTCAAAGTGAAAAGGGTCTAGGTTAGCATCTGTTACTGTGTAATAATATATGTAACGTTCACAAAGCAACATATTAAAAAAAATGACAAACTAAAATTAGCATATTTTTCGGTTTTTCTTATTTTAATGTATGTTGTGTTTTGTTTCTGTATTATTATTATTTTTTTTGTATACTTCGCACCCTTTGCACCTGTCTTATTATATTTTAAGTATTCTTTTATCGTGTGGGTCGAGATCGCTTATTAGCGATAAGGCCGCCCGTTGCTCTTATATGTTCTAACATCTGTTAATGTCATTTGCTTCTAGTGTTTAAGTGCGATAAAGTGTTAAATAAATAAATAAAATATATACTAATGAACAATATTAACATTCCAGCTGATGAAGAGGAAGAAAAAGTAGCAGTGATAGCTGAGGAAGTGTCTAAAAAACAAAAAGATTGCGAAGAAGATCTGATTAAAGCCGAACCGGCCCTTGTGGCAGCACAAGAAGCGTTGAACACGTTAAACAAAGCGAATCTAACCGAATTGAAATCGTTTGGATCACCGCCTGGAGCCGTTACAAATGTCACAGCGGCTGTTATGGTGCTTCTGGCACCAGGTGGGAAAATACCTAAAGATAGAAGTTGGAAATCTGCAAAGGTAGCCGTGGCATTTAAATATCAATTTTGCTTGCTTGCTTGCTTCAAAAAGTGTATCTTTACCAAAAAAAAATCCAACCAAGCCGAGTTTCTCGCTTGCTTCTTCTCAGCTTGATCGCGTACGAACGGGTTAAGAATCACTTTCTAAATGGTCTTATTTCTTACTGAATTAAGTTATTTTGACTTTAACTTTGTGGGTAAATTAAATATCTAGAAGCCACCTACTGATGCGTTTACGATGCTTAACTTAATTACTGACATGATATAGTCTCATACATATATTAACACTTTTTCCTATCATATTAAAACTATAAGTTTAATCTAACGTCTATTAAATCTTGACAGATGATAATGGCAAAAGTGGATATGTTTTTGGAGGCTTTAATACACTATGATAAGGAAAACATACATCCTGATGTCATAAAGGCTATCCAGCCATATTTAAAGGACTCTGAATTTGAACCCGGTAAGTATATACTTTTGTATACCTGGTCACAATCTACTCCATTAGGTGGGGATTTCATTTGTTTTTAATGTGTATACTTAATATGTGATTATTTTTAGAATTTGTGAGATCTAAATCAGCGGCCGCAGCAGGTTTATGCGCGTGGGTAATTAATATAATTAAATTCTACGAGGTGTTCTGTGACGTTGAGCCAAAGCGGAAGGCGTTGGCCACCGCTAATGCCGAGTTGGCTGCGGCCACCGAAAAGTTGAAATCTATCAAATCTAAAGTTGCAGTAAGTTTTCTACTATTGAGTAATTGTATCCTACCATCTACCTAATATATTAAAATCTAGTGGGGGTTAAAGTTAAATTTATTTTCAGTTTAGATTTTGTATTCACTTGTGAGATAATATTTGATAATTAATAGTTTTGTTAATACTTTAAATTGTGAAGCTTTAAAGTTCTGTTAATCCCCACTAGATTATATTCACCTATAAATCAATATCGATACAAATAACGCTTAGACAAAATCTGTATTAATTATTTTTTCTATATTATAATACGATAAATGTTACCAACTCAAAATCTTATGTAAATAGAACGTCTTGTATTTGGATAATTATTATTCTCTTTTATTTATTTAACACTTTATCGCACTTAAACACTAGAAGCAAATGACATTAACAGATGTAAGAACATATAAGAGCAACGGGCGGCCTTATCTATATCTATACTAATAATAAGACAGTAAAAATCGAAAATCTGTACATTAAATATTTTTCAAAAAAACTGAAAGGAGGCAATTAAAGAAGAGTCATAGAAACCAAAAAAACAATTTTTGGAATTCTTGTCTGTCTGTCTGTCTGGTACGTTATAACTTGAAAACTACTGAACGGATTTGAACGCGGATTTCACAGTTGGATTACGTATAATTGGGAGCGTTGTCAAAAGTTTATTTTATCAAAATCGGTTAAGGGAAAAAGAAGTTATGGTCAATTGAAAATTTACTTCAACCACTGCTTCAAAATTTTTAAACACTTATATTGATTGATTAGTTATATATTGTTAGATATGTTCTAATACAAGTTAATCTTAATATTAAAACTTATGAGAGGTAAGAAAAATAACAAATAACGCAGTGCGCGCGGGCGCGGTTGAAGTGTTGAACAATGTGCTCGATAGATGGCGTTGATAAAATTCGTCATCAACCTAGATTTATTTTATTTTTTTATTTCTTAAACCTATACAGCTTATCAAAAACAGTTTACACAATAAAAATAGATTAAAAATAAAGCCAAAATAAGGTTAAAATATAGAACCGGAAATAGAATCTAAGATCAGAAAAAAGAATAACAAAAAAAAACACGAACAGAAAAGAATAAATAAAAATATATACACATGAACAAGTGGAACTATGTGAAGTACGAACATTTTAATGTGTGTGTGTGTCAGTGTGTGCAATGGTGTTGCTGTGTGAGTGTGTGTGCGAGGTTGAGTCTTAGTTTTTTTATAAAGAACTTCTACTGAGGCCAAATATATCCATCGCGGTATTAAGATGCTCCATTGTGTAATGACTACCATGCAGTTCAAACTTTGATTAACGTTTTACCCTATGATTATTTTGAGTGAACACTACCTATACAAACAAGTAAAAGGAAACGAGTGAAGAGACGTTTATCGTTTGTCCAATATCCATTTTTCCACCTACTTTAAGGAAGTTAATGAGGTTTACCTTTTATTATTTGATTAATCTATTAAGTAATAACCTCACAAGTACGTATTTCGTACTCATAACTTCGTAAGAATTTTCTTTCAACTCTTAACCGCTGAGGAGTTTTACCTTCCATCATCAGCTCATCCACATAAGAAGATGACTATCAGAATATAAAATTGTCAGAATAGTAATTGCCTGTACGTTAATTTGAAAGTTGCCCTCGATTTCCCTGAATCATCGGATCCTGTAAAGCTACATCATCCCTGAGTAACACAGGCTATATATAATTCCAATTGTAACAAGATTTTAGCCCGTGAAAGAAAGCCCTGTCGAGATCATAAAAAAACGCTATATACTTAACCAAATTACACGTGGGCGAAGCCGCGGGCGGAAAGCTAGTCGCTAATAACCGATCTCTTCCAGACAACCCACATTTTTAATGAGATCTTTTATAATTATTTAGTCTCTCGAAGAACAATTGGCAACCCTCACAGCAGATTTCGAGAAGGCAACAGCTGAAAAGGTGAAATGCCAACAAGAAGCTGATGCGACGAATAGGACCATACAATTGGCGAATAGATTAGTTAATGGTCTCGCCAGTGAAAATGTCCGATGGGCTGAAGCAGTTTTTAAGTAAGTCAAGTGTCTCTAATTTTAACATTCTCAAATCTGATAAACTAAAGAAATTAATTGATCAATTCAAGTTCATTGGGTGGCTGAAAATAATTAAAAGTCATGTATAAATCTTTACAAAGAATTTAATTAAAATTGTGGGCCTGGAAGAGATCGCTTATTAGCTATACGGACGCCCGTTGCTTATATGTACAGCTAAATTTACATCTACTATTTGTTCAACGTGGTGTAAATAATAATAATTATATTTAACAATGATCTTACAGTTTTATGCAACAAAGTACGACTCTGCCCGGTGACGTGCTGTTGGTTTGTGCTTTTATCTCGTACGTGGGCTGTTTCACTAAGCTGTACAGGTTGGATTTGCTGCACAAAAACTGGTTGCCATTCCTCAAAACATTAGAGGTAACATAAAATCGATTTTTGTTACTATTATCTGTATGACATATTGTTTTTTGCTTATCTGTGGCGGCCTAAGCGGAGAGCGCGCTACGCGTCGCCATGGTGACGTAACTTTTGGCGGCAAAACGTTTAGTACTAAATCGAGATTGAAAAGAACACTGAATGTAAAGAAAGCAATGTAAATATATCAGATAAAAATATTATTCAAAATTCAAACGCTCTTATTATGTAAAAATATAATATGCTGTATGATTATTGTTATACGTTTTGGAACGACGATGACTAACATAAATGGTGGACGAATAGTTTTTGTATTTATATAAATTTTAGCCACCAATACCAATCACAGAAGGCCTCGATCCACTGACAATGTTGACTGATGACACAACAATCGCGATGTGGCAAAATGAAGGCTTACCGTCAGACAGGATGAGTACAGAGAACGCAACAATATTATCCAACTCTGACAGATGGCCGTTAATGATTGATCCACAGGTTTGACAGATAACAATCGTGTTAATAGACCGCGCTCTTTTCATAATGTGAGGGAGAGAGATTATCTCGATATCTCTTTTTAGTTACATACTCTGTGGGACGTTAGAAATATTTTTTTTTATTTTTATTTAATGTTAATTGTAAGTTATGTTTAATAGTTACAAGGCGTAAAATGGATTAAACAAAAATATGGTGACGGCTTGCGAGTCATACGTCTAGGACAGAAAGGGTATTTAGATACAATCGAAAAGGCTATCATTAAAGGAGAATCTGTATTATTGGAAAATATAGGAGAAACTGTCGATCCAGTGTTAGATCCGCTATTGGGGAGGAATTTAATTAAAAAAGGAAGGTATGTTCATTCAGAAATAGTAATATTAAAGGTTATTAAAAATGCTTTTTGCAAAATTACATCTGTAGTCAGAATACAGTCTTCATGGTCTCGGGCTGTCATTATAATTAGAACTGAAATAGTGCTAGAGTCCTTACGTAGGAATTTTGTTATCCACATTATTATAACATTTTTTTAAACGAAAAACATACAAAGTGAATCATAATTATTTTTGTATGTAGGTATTTAGTTCTTGTTAGAGTTCCTTTTAATGCGGTCTTATCTCTGAAAGGACGTCTCAGAGACACTAGCATGGGTTGAGTCTCACATACCCATTTTCTTTTGTGACCATGGAACGCGGAAATGCATTTCCACCTCGAAAAAAAGGTTTTTGCTTCGAGTTAGTTTTGACTAATTCCAGAGTAATACATCAAATTTACTTTTATTATAGGGCGATAAAAATCGGTGACAAAGAAGTTGAATACAGTCCAAACTTCAGACTCATTTTGCATACAAAATTGGCCAACCCTCACTACAAACCAGAAATGCAAGCGCAGACGACATTAGTTAACTTTACAGTAACAAGAGATGGTTTAGAAGATCAACTTCTAGCTGAAGTAGTCAAAGCGGAAAGGCCAGATCTAGAAGAACTTAAAGCTGAATTGACCAAACAACAGAATGAGTTCAAAATACAGTTAAAGAAGTTAGAAGACGACCTGCTTTCGCGACTTTCATCGGCTGGAGAGAATATTCTCGGTGATACGGCGCTGATAGAGAACTTGGAGACGACAAAGAAGACGGCAGCAGATATTGAGAAAAAGGTATGAAATATTAAATAATTAAAAATATTCTTTGGATATTTATTTATCTTAATTGTCGTTACTCTCTATATAACTATTAGACAAAGTAATATGTAATTTTAGGTGTCCGAAGCCAAAGTGACATCCCATCAAATTGATCAAGCGAGAGAGTTCTATCGTCCTGCTTCTGCGCGCGCGTCGCTTCTATATTTCATTTTGAATGATTTGAATACTATTAATCCAATTTATCAATTCTCTTTAAAGGTAAGAGTTTATTTCTTCAAATTTTATATGTATATTTTTGATTTTATCACTAAATATTTGTATAGCTCTTCCTGTATAGTTTGTCTATTACATTATATTGGTAAAGTTTAAAGATATATATTACATATATCTAGATTCGGTATTAATACCTGCAGCTAAATTTATATAATGGTCTTTGTAAAATCCTTAACGACTTCTTACCGCGCATCACGTTATAAAACCAGCCAGCAGAGATCGCCTTAATATTATATTAATTTAAATATAACATATTTTTCAGGCGTTCAGTGTTGTCTTTCAAAAGGCAATATCTAAGGCCGAAGAGAGTGATGAAGTGAGCCAACGTATCAAGAATTTAATCGATTGCATATCGTATTCGGTTTTCCAATACACGTCACGTGGTCTCTTTGAATGTGACAAGTTGATATTCGCATCGCAAATGACCTTTCAAGTGAGTAACAGTTATTTCGGTTATATACAGACCTTTTTTTGGGATTGAAAAAAAACAAGCTAAATACTCGGACAATATGGGTTTTAAGTGTATTTGATTGAGTTGTATAGTGTTGTAGATTTAAATAAAAATAATGAAAAAACTATCAGAAAGAGTTTAAGTAATTTTGCAACAAAAGTATAATATATTTATATTATACTTTTGTATAATATATACTTAGTCTGGCCATAAATACTGTTACTATTCAAAAAAAGAAAATATTACGTTTGAATTTGGAATCTGTCATTTTTATATGATTGCTTGATGTGTTTTCTTATTTTCGCGCCATTATATTGTTAAATATTTTGTTATATTAAAATGGAGTGGGGTGATAAAGAGAACCGAATCGCTGTGATTGCCTTACATAAAGTAGGTATGGAGAAAAGTGCAATTTTTAAAACCCTCCACCCGCTTGGTATTAGTCAAATGTTTGTTTACCGGGCTATTGATAGGTACAATGATACCTCCTCTGTTTGTGACAGAAAAAGATCTGGCCGTCCACGTACCGTTCGTGTGAAAAAGGTGATTAAAGCAGTTAGGGAAAGAATTCGAAGAAATCCTGTCCGTAAGCAAAAGATTTTATCTCGGGAGATGAAGATAGCTCCTAGAACCATGTCGCGTATATTAAAAGATGACTTAGGACTTGCAGCCTATAAGAGACGTACTGGTCACTTCTTAACTGATAATTTAAAGAAGAATAGGGTGGTAAAATCCAAACAACTACTTAAGCGGTACGCAAAGGGAGGTCACAAAAAAATTTTGTTTACGGATGAGAAAATTTTTACAATTGAGCAGTATTTTAATAAACAAAATGACCGTATTTATGCTGGAAGCTCTAAAGAAGCTTCGCAATTAGTAAACAGAGTACAACGTGGGCATTATCCCACTTCAGTGATGGTTTGGTGGGGTGTTAGCTATGAAGGGGTGACTGAGCCATATTTTTGTGAAAAAGGTATTAAAACGTCGGCACAAGTTTATCAAAATACCATTCTTGAGACGGTAGTTAAGCCTTTAACTAACACCATGTTCAATAACAAAGAATGGTGCTTTCAACAAGACTCGGCACCGGGTCATAGAGCTCGATCCACCCAATCTTGGTTGAAAACTAACGTTCCGGACTTTATCAGCACTGAAAACTGGCCGTCGTCAAGTCCTGACCTAAATCCATTGGATTATGATTTATGGTCAGTTTTAGAGAGTAAGGCTTGCTCTAAACGCCATGATAATTTGGAGTCCCTAAAACGATCCATTCGGTTGGCAGTGAAGAATTTTCCTCTAGAAAGAGTTCGTGCTGCTATTGATAACTGGCCTCAACGTTTAAAAGACTGTATTGCAGCCAATGGAGACCACTTCGAATAAACATTGTATATTTTTAATAGTTATATATTGATGTATTAAACTAACTCACTATGAAAGGAATAAATGTTACGTATAAAAAAAAAATCGTGCTTTTCTTTATAACAATATTTATGGCAAGACTAAGTATATAATATATTTTATATATTAACACCACACTTATGGGTATTGCTTTAAAAATGTATTGCTTTTTGCGTCTATAAAGACGATTATTCATTCACTCTCCACTCGCATTCTTAAACGTTACATAGAGGTAATGTGCTTTATTGCTTCCATGCAAAACTTCTATTATTTTTTGTATAACCATGTATAATATTCGCCCTTACGACTCGTTTCCTTAGCTCTGCACCAGAATGTGACATTTTTATGACAGGGTTAGGAATGATAGTGGATGAATATAAGAGGTTGTTAGATTTAAGTTAAAAAAAATTGTATGTGTTTTTTCGGCTTCGGCCGTAAATAAATAAATATTATGTATAACCTTATAACAAAATGGTTATAGGTCCTTCTGATGAGTGAAGAAATATCACCGGCAGAATTGGATTTCTTCCTTCGGTTCCCAATCAAGCCTCACGTGACAAGTCCAGTTGATTTCCTCTCAAACCAAAGTTGGGGTGGTATTTGCTCGTTGGCGAGCAAAGACGAATTCCGCAATCTCGATAGAGATATAGAGACATCACCTAAAAGATGGAAAAAAATTGTTGAAATGGAGTGTCCCGAAAGGGAGAAATTTCCACAGGTTTGTTTTTCGTTGCACCTAATATATCTATACTAATAATAAGACAGTAAAAATCTAAAATCTGTACATTAAATATTTTTCCAAAAAACTGAAAGTAGGCAATTAAAGAAGAGTCATAGAAACCAAAAAAACAATTTTTGGAATTCTTGTCTGTCTGTCTGTCTGGTACATTATAACTTGAAAACTACTGAACGGATTTGAACACGGTTTTCACAGTTGGATTACATAAAATTGGGAGCGTTGTCAAAAGTTAATTTTTTCAAAATCGGTTAAGAGAAAAAGAAGTTATGGTCAATTGAAAATTTACTTCAACCACTGCTTCAAAATTTTTAAACACTTATATTGATTAATTAGTTATATATTGTTAAATATGTTCTAATATAAGTTAATCTTAATATTAAAACTTATGAGAGGTAACAAAAATAACAAATAACGCAGTGCGCGCGGGCGCGGAGTGTTGAACAATGTGCTCGATAGATGGCGTTGATAAAATTCGTCATCAACCTAGATCTATTTAATTTTTTTATTTCTTAAACCTATACAGCTAATGAAAAACAGTTTACACAATAAAAATAGATTAAAAATAAAGCCAAATAAGGTTAAAATATAGAATCTAACATCAGAAAAAAGAATAACAAAAAAAACACGAACAGAAAAGAATAAATAAAAATATATATACACATGAACAAGTGGAACTATGTGTAGTACGAATATTTTAGTGTGTGAGTGTGTATCAGTGGGTGCAATGGTGTTGCTGGGTGAGTGAGTGTGCTAGGTTGAGTCTTAGTTTTTTTTTAAAGATTTTCTACTTAGGCCAAATATATCCATCGCGGTATTAAGATGCTTCATTGTGTAATGACTACCATGCAGTTCAAACTTTCATTAACGTTTTACCCTATGATTATTTTGAGTGAACACTACCTATACAAACAAGTAAAAGCAAACGAGTGAAGAGACATTTATCGTTTGTCCGCATTCATTTTTCCACCTACGTCCTTAACGTTAATGAGGTTTACCTTTTATTATTTGGTCAAGCTAATAAGTAATAACCTCACAAGTACGTGTTTCGTACTCATAACTTCGTAAGAATTTTCTTTCAACTCTTAACCGCTGAGGAGTTTTACCTTCCATCATCAGCTCATCCACATAAAAAGATGACTATCAGAATATAAAATTGTCAGAATAGTAATTGCCTGTACGTTAATTTGAAAGCTGTCCTGTAAAGCTACATCATCCCTGAGTAACACAGGCTATATATAATTCCAATTGTAACAAGATTTTAGCCCGTGAAAGAAAGCCCTGTCGAGATCATTAAAAAACGCTATATACTTAACCAAATTACACGTAGGCGAAGCCGCGGGCGGAAAGCTAGTATAATATAAATAAACAGAAACTTATGGACTATTTCTTCATATCCTAAATAAGACACGCATCAGCGTTTGCTGCTGATGTGTCTCAATAATAATAATAAAATCCTTATTACTACATACCTTAATGTTTAATTATATCTAGCAAAGGCATTGACTCAGTTGGCCACATAGCCACGGCAATGCCGGTAATCATTTAGTTCGATTCGGTACAGTCTATAACATATATAAAATATAGTAAGGTTAATCATTTCTGATTAAAACATAAATAACTTACCTTGTCTTTTCCTTCAAAGACATATTATAAATCTTTAAAAAACGTCTGTCCACTTGTATCCCAAGATCCAAGATAAATTAAATCAACAAGTAATATATACTATAAGCTAACAATAAGAAATATGTTTACAACGTTTAACTCAATCGGCTTGAAGAACCCGTGCAGCCGTGTTTACCGCCAATGTAAAATGTCAACTGTCAAAATTAACAACTACAGATGATGGTTAATAACATGCACAGAGTATCGATGTATAATCAATTAAATTATATTGCAACAATATTAATATTTTTGTTACACTTAATTTATAAAAAATACGTTATTACAGTATTGCACATTAAAAATCACCATTTTTTCGAATACAAGAACAGAAATCCACATCGTTGCAAATAAAACACAAAAAAAATAGTTTCCAGTATATATTTTAAATTGTTATGAGCTTTGTTCATTTTATGTTTTGATCTGTGATTATTGATTTCAGGAATGGAAAAATAAGACTGCTCTCCAAAGACTTTGCATGATTAGGGCCTTGCGACCCGATAGAATGACGTATGCCGTTGCGTAAGTACATAGTTAAGGTGAAAACTTCAGTATCATCACTTCAGAATACAAATCAATAAATTGTTTGAAGAAATCTACAATTATTTTTACAAGACTTTTAAATACAACTTTGACTTAATATTAACGAGTTTTTATTACTATCTATATCTATATCACTCGCATTGGTAGTGCCATGGCATCTTTGATATCGTCTTAGGTAAAAAATAAATTAAAGAATATTATTTAAATTATGTACATTTTAAATATGTTGTTTTTTTATTGAAATTATTTATAATTATAATCGCTTTAATGATAACTCTTATTTTATCATTTTTACAGAAATGTCTGATAAGTTGAAGTAAATGTTTTTTTTTTAATATAATGTTTCATTTTCTAGAACGTATATAGAAGAAAAAATGGGTACGAAATACGTTGAAAATAGAACTGTTGAATTCAGTAAATCGTTTGAGGAGACTAGTCCAACTACGCCAATATTTTTCATATTGTCACCGGGCGTGAATCCTTTGAAGGACGTGGAAGCTTTGGGTAAAGCTATGGGCTTCACCACAGATAATGGAAACTTTCACAATGTCTCGTTGGGTCAGGGGCAGGAAATCGTTGCAGAGCAGGCAATGGATGAGGCGTTTAAGAATGGACATTGGGTTGTATTGCAGGTATTTTATTACTCTGTATTTATGTATTTTTTGAGTGGGAGTGCCATGTTGTTACTTAGAGTTTCAGCCGATTGGGCAGGCACGGCCGGAGAAATACCACTCTCTCACAGAAAACCGCCGAAAAGTGAGACTTTTTTTTTTGTACTTGCGTTTCGTTCGGTGAGTGAGATCATCCGGTGCCCATTCTTTTCCCTCCCCCGTCTTCGTCCCCCCCCCATTTCCTAATTTTCCTTAAAACGAACTCACGAGCTCTGAGTGTCTATGGGCGGCGACCTTACTTTTATGGTGGGCCTCATGCTCGTTTGTTTATTATTACGATTTATTTTATTATTTTATATTATATATATATTTATTATTTTTTAAGATTTTTCTAGACTTTGTTCGTTAGTAGGAAGTAGAGTTAGTTTCTACTGCTAGAGTAAGTTCTTACTATTTAACTAAATCATATAATGAGAGTTTTAAATAACAAACTTTACAATTTATTTTCACGTATGTCGCGTTTATTTTCAGTAAATAGTTGTATTTATTTAAAAAAAAAAATTAAACAAAAAATTAATAGTTATGTGTCGAGTATATGTATTAATTGATCAATTTTTAGAATATACATTTAGTTAAGAAATGGCTGCCAAGTTTGGAAAAGAAAATGGAGAGTTTTGCTCTCGGTTGCCACGCCCAGTTTAGACTATTTATGTCGGCTGAGCCAGCTGCTACGCCCACCGCTCATATTATACCTCAAGGTATTCTGGAATCTAGTATAAAGATAACGAACGAACCGCCCACTGGTATGCAGGTAAATAATTAAAATCAAAATATCATTTTTTATTTTAATACATTTTTTTATTAATAAATACTAACAAATTGATCTTGTTCAATGCATCTTTCTATTTTTAAAAAAAATGTACTCTACAATTACATTTACTGCCTGCTCCCAAATACAGGGCGTAGAGCGGACGAGAGAAACTCTCCGCAACACCTTTAAATTGCCAAACATATCAATATACTATTTAATCTCGTATATAACTTTAATAAATCATCTAATTTAATTGATAAAATAGTTTAAAGTTTCTATTTTGAAATTAAAATGGTTTCAGGCTAATCTACACAAAGCCTTGGATAATTTCAATCAGGAGACACTAGAAATGTGTGGAAAGGAAGCGGAGTTTAAAGCGATTCTATTTTCGTTATGTTATTTCCACGCGGTGGTCGCTGAAAGACGTAAATTCGGACCACAGGGCTGGAATAAAATCTATCCTTTCAATGTTGGTAAGTATACCAAATAAACATTTATTCAGCCGTTTTTTTTTTAAATTTATTTCAGCCTTTCAAAACAGTTTACACAATTCACTTCCTTTCAACAATCCTTCGATATCAAATTATTATATATTGTTACGGACAGCGAGCATGGTATTTTACAATAAGCAAAGGCGAAGCTAATGGTCAGCGGGGTGCGGGCGCGACGGGTCGCGGTACTATTTTGTAGTTTTAAGTATTGAATTATTTAGAGAGATAGATTTACGCAGCCGTTCCGGACGGACGTTAGTGAATAAGCTTGTGTTAGTGAATCAGCTGGTGTAATATGTATGGCACCCACTAACGTTTGATAAATAAAAAGGGAACGTGTTAATTAATACCGCTTCGAGTTTTATTCAATCATCCGTAACATATATATCGGCGCAACTACAACAATTAGTCTTAAATTAACTAGAATAATTAAGTTCAACATCATTTAATTGTCCTAAAATAAGTTTAAACACATAAGTTGAATACTTTACGTTTGTTACTCTGTGAAATGTCATCTTTATTATTTCAATACGACGTATTTGTAGCTAGAGAGTGCTAGATCACTATAAATAGGGTCGCATTGTAACCGCACGACACAGTCGCACTCAGGCCGTTGCACGGAACGGAGCTCTCTTCAAATAGTGAAATATAAATCTTGGAAACTATCAGTGAAGTGTTTCTTTAAATAAGTGGTTATTATGACCGACTCAATCGTGATGTTGGCAATGCTGATGCTACCTACGCCTTTCAAAAATAACCCTACAGAGTAGTGAGGTTGGCAGTAGCCATGTAGAGGAACTCTCTTCGTTATATATAATAGTTAATATAGATAATAGTTTATTTAATTCCTTTTTAGTTATTGTCACGCTTAAATAACCTGATACATTTTGAATTTGTTCTCAGAAGGGTTTATTTTGGAACCCTCCTAGCTATTTATTATACGTCGCGTAAATTAGCTACGTATACGTACATATCGTGCTACGATTCTATGTGGTGATGATTTAAATAAATTGATGTAGAATTCACTTATAACGACTAACCGGTTTTAGCGCCTATGTTTACTCAAGGTTTCGTATCGCATTATCTTATATAGAAAATTTCCATGTTACAATGTTAGTTACCATACTCCTTCGAAATGGCTTGACCGATTTTGATCGATTTGTATATGCGTATTCAGGAGGTCTGAGAATCGGCTTCTATCTGTTTTCCCTAAGTGATAAGAGTTGTTCACGCTTAATTTTTTGTTTTTATTTTTTTATAAATACATACCACCCTAATTTTTGAATTTTTTTAAAACCCCCAACCCCTTATTTGTAATGTCATCATTTTGTAAAGTTATTTTTTTGTCTACACTAGAAATTACTAAGAAATAATTGATATGGCAAAGCAATACTATAAACTTGACTAAATATTTTTAGGGGATCTAACAATTAGTGTGTTCGTCCTGTATAATTACTTGGAGGCGAATTCCAAAGTGCCGTGGGAGGATTTAAGGTATCTCTTTGGCGAGATAATGTATGGCGGTCACATTACTGATGATTGGGATAGAAGGCTATGTAACGCTTACTTGGAGGAACTCATGCAGCCCGATTTGGTACTATCATATTCTATAATAATTCCAAGGTATTAAGGGAAGATATTTGACATCTCTAATAAATAATGTTGAACAACCTTATTCAAGATTATTTATGGGTTCAAGGAACTTCTTTTTGTCTGAGACGTGTTAGTTTTTAAATTCTAATATGTAATCTTGACGTAAAACTATAGTCACTTTATTACACGCAAAAGAAGATCCCGGGTTCGGTGTGATCTACATTTGTGTATTGGTTTTCTGGTTGTGGCCACGCCATCTTTTCTACAATAATACATAAATAAAAAATTTCCTGTATATAATATACAGGTTGATGGAGAACTTCAATTAGCACCAGGCTTTCCAGCACCACCCAACACGGATTATGCCGGTTATCATCAGTATATAGAAGATGCTATGCCGACTGAGTCTCCATATCTTTACGGCTTGCATCCGAACGCCGAAATTGGCTTCTTGACGACCACATCCGAGAATCTCTTTAGAACCATTTTTGAGATGCAGCCCAGAGATGCTCAAGCTTCGGGAGCTACTACGGTCACACGGGAAGATAAGGTCACTTATATTAAAGTACTAAGTAGTTTGAATATTTAATTATCTCATAGTTGGCATATTTGATTATTCAATTTTAATAGCTGGTACAGTATACATATTATTTATTTTATTTATTTAATACTTTGTTGCACAAATGAGGAGTAAATATAAGTAAATATGACAGCATTATATAGTATACCTACTAGCTGAAGCGGTAAACGTTGTGTTACCATATAAATTATTAAAAAAGTAGAAATAAATGAATTTCACGGTATTTCGTTTGCTACAAAATAAATTTAACTTATACTTTAGCCTCAATAACACGTGGTAGTTATGCTTTTGAATTGTAGCTTAAATGACACGTTTGTCGGTTTACCATAGCAGTGCCATCTATTGATTACTTACTCAATCCAGTCGAAAAGTATCGACATCTGTTAGAATCTTTTGGAGTTAACTGATAATTGTGACTGTCAATTAAATATATCGACAAATAATTTGCAATAAAATTAAATTGCGACTATAATTAAAGATCTAAGCTATCCTATATCTCAATTTGGACCAGACTGCTCACGGTTTGCCAATTTAATTTAAAATCGGTTATGTAGTTTAGGAATCCATCGGGGACAAACATCGTGACAGGAGATTTATATATATATATGAGATAGGAGGCAGATAAAATATCATTTAGTAAATAAATATGAAAAATCTGTAAAACTTAAATTTCGAAATTTTTTTTTACACTAAAGTATTTAATTAATACGAAAGACAAATCTCTGTTCGATAACACAGTTCTGTACTACCCTCATTTTAGCAATAAAAAAATGATTGAATGTATAGGTAAAGCAAATGCTGGATGAGATAGTAGAGAAATTGCCGGAGGAGTTCAATATGGTAGAGATTATGGGGAAGGTGGAGGAGAGGACTCCGTACGTGATTGTAGCGTTTCAAGAGTGCGAGAGAATGAACCATTTGACTGGTGAAATGAAACGCTCGTTGAGAGAACTTGATTTGGGGCTTAAGGTAATGTAAAAAAATAATATATAACGAAGTTCATATAACGTTACTCGATTTAACGACGAAGTCTCTAAAGCGTCGAAATCATATGGTTTTGGTTGGTTTAGCTTATATTCCATACAGTGACTTCTTTCCATTTAACGACGACTCTCTCTAGCACAGTCCGTTCTGTGTCGTTATAAAGAGTTTACACTGTATTTGATATTTATTAAAGGCTATAAAGACATTTATTTGTTTATTCACACTTTATTGCACTTAAACAGTAGAAACAAATGACGTTAATAGATGTTAGTACGTATAACATCAACGCGGCCTTATCGCTTACAAGCGATCTCTTCAAGGCAACCCACATTGTTTAATACCACCGGTTTAAAAGGTAGTTCTGCTAAATAAATATCATTGAAAACACTTATATTTTGTAGGGTGAGCTTACTATAACCTCGGATATGGAAGAACTAGAAAATGCACTGTTTTTGGATCAGGTAAGAAATTATATTTGAACACGAATGTCTATAGTAAATAACATTGTTTGTATTATATAAATGATAGGTACCGATTATATGGGCCAGCCGTGCATACCCGTCTCTGCTGGGTCTGTCTGCGTGGTTTGTGGATCTACTCCTTCGGCTTCGGGAATTGGAAACGTGGGCAACCGACTTTGTGGTAAGGACAAGCTTTATGAGCATATTACATATTATAATCACAAGTTTACTTGTGGTCTTTATCAAATTATATAATTTTATTTATTTTTTTCTGTTCGTGTTTTTTTTTTGTTATTGTTGTTTATGATCTTAGATTCTATTTCCGGTTTAATGTTTTAACCTTATTTTGGCTTTATTTTTAATCTATTTTTATTGTGTAAACTTTTTTTGATAAGCTATATAGGTTTAAGAAATAAAAAAATAAAATAAAATTGCTTGTTATTTTACTAGAAGCTTAGAAGAAACTTTTTTTTTAATGTTAATTTGTGTTAGTTACCAACGTCGGTGTGGTTGGGTGGTTTCTTCAACCCTCAAAGCCTCCTCACAGCGATAATGCAAAGCACTGCTCGTCGCTACGAGCTGCCTTTGGACAAGATGTGCTTGCAATGTGACGTCACTAAGAAGATGAAAGAGGACTTTACGTTCGTATTTTTACGTGGATTTTATTTCTTAAGTGCTCTTAAGACTTGAACACTACATATACATAAAAAGTGTTAAATCTAATTTATAAAACAGTTAAAACACTTTATGTCATCGACAAGTTCT
This sequence comes from Leptophobia aripa, assembly GCA_951799465.1. Taxonomy (NCBI): domain Eukaryota; kingdom Metazoa; phylum Arthropoda; class Insecta; order Lepidoptera; family Pieridae; genus Leptophobia; species Leptophobia aripa. The sequence continues at coordinate 4,189,812 of OX637280.1, forward strand.
TCTATTCTTATCCACAGACAAATTATTATTCTAGCCTTAACTAAACCTCTTTTTAACTTAAACCTAATTTTGTCGTATTAAATTTCCAGTATAGCGGACTCGCGTAACGCACCCCGCGATGGCGCATACGTGCACGGCCTATTAATGGAGGGTGCCCGTTGGGACACGCAAGCCGGTATCATCATGGACTCACGTCTTAAGGACCTGTTTCCACCTATGCCTGTAATTAACGTGAGAGTAAGTCGTTTATAAACACTTAATATTATTAAAGATGAAAATAAAGTTTAATTTCCTTTGCTTTAAGACGTCAAAACGTGCGTTAAGAGCGAACTTTCAAACCCCTATTTCAATCCATTCAATCCGCACTCGTAATAATAGCCTTAATTACCTATCGTCTGTGTGCCAAATTCTTTATCTGACTTATTTTCGTATTAATATATTGAACTCGTCTATGACAAAATGCCCACGTCCTTTACACCAATTAATTCGACTTTCTTTATTAAAAAAAACGCACAGAGTTTAATAAAAGCAACACAGGAGTCAATAAACTTCTCTCCTATTAAAACAACATTTGGCTATAAAGACAATCCAGTAGTTCTATTTATCCTTGTCCTAGTAGCCTGGGGTTTTAGCATTGAGTTCATGAGTGGATTTCCGAAGTAATGTATGTTTACTAAGATGCATCATTTTTAGCAAGTCCTATTAATAACACATAGAAAAATCTATTAGTTCGCTGTGATTTGAGTGAAATCTTTTTATTCAGTATGATATATAAGAACATTTTGACTCGTCTGAAATCTAATCCTCTGTTCGTACGCGACCAAGCTAAGAAGCTGAGGAAGCAGACAACAAATCAATATTAAAAATATCGTAATTAATAAATGTAACTATGGTACACTTATGAATCATCAAAAAAGTTATAAAAAAATCTGTCGTGCTCACATAATTCAATTGCTTTTTTAACATCTTCCAGGCGATAACGCAAGATAAGCAAGACCTACGCAATATGTACGAATGTCCCGTGTATAAAACTAGGACCCGGGGACCAACGTATGTTTGGACCTTCAATTTGAAGACCAAAGACAAACCGGCCAAGTGGACTCTCGCCGGAGTAGCTTTGCTACTACAAATATAAACTACAAATATGTGTATTTGGTGTTTTCATTTGCAAAGTTAAATTCATTAAAGTTTTATTTAATATAACATGTCTGACCTTGCCATAAATACTATTCTTACGTAACATTTATGACTATTATATTTGGCCTAAGTAGAAATTCTTTAAAAAAAACTAAGACTCAAACTCGCACACTCACTCACACAGCAACACCATTGCACACACTAACTCACACACTTAAATGCTCGTTCTTCACATAATATACTCCACTTGTTCATATGTATATATATTTTTATTTTTTTTTCTGTTCGTGTTTTTTTATGTTGTTATTGTTTTTTCTGATCTTAGATTCTATTTCCGGTTCTATGTTTTTAACTTATTTTTAATCTATTTTTATTGTGTAAACTTGTTGTGATAAGCTGTATAGGTTTAAGAAATAAAAAAAAATTACAGTGTGTTGGATAATATATATAAATATAGACTTAAAAAAAATATATAAAGTATTAGAAAACGTCACTTGGTAAGTACACTGGCTAAGTATTTCTCGCCTTGAAAGTAGCGGGTGTACTCTGTGGTCAGGAGATTCAGTTGCACATCGACATGTGTCCCCAGTAACGCCACGCGATGGCTTCACAACTGCCATATCTTTAGTTTTCGCTAACTAGATGGCGTTGGAGACAATTTTACAAGATTATTCAAAGCTTATCCACGCACGCTCTATATGGAAAAATCGTTATATGCGTGTTATTGTTTCAGGGATTACAGAATATTATGGCGTTAAGCGCAACTCGCTTAAACTGACTATAAATCTTATGTAAGAGTATGTATATCGTTCACAAAATCGAGATACTTATGTCAATTTAAACTGCATTTGACTTATGATATATTAAGTAAATCATAACATTTTAATTAATCATAACATATTATGTAAATCATAATTCCTGTAATAGAAAGTTAATATTGCTTCTTAAAATTTTAATGTCGGTCACATTATAAGAATTTCGTTTACTTAACATTTTGTCAGTGTTTTTTTTTCGTATCCTTTGGGCTTATTACTTTGGACTAACTAATTTACCTTAAAGGGTCTATTTCAATAAGGTGAAATAAAATATTCTTTGAACTTTTTTGTTTATTGGTTAAGTAACAGTCGTATTGTTCCTAATGACGTCGTATCATTGTAAGTTTGACATAGTCTAGACTCTAGACTCATTGTTTCTAAAAACATTTTGAACAAAAGAAAGTATTACACTCGTACACATGTTGGCCTTGATTTTGTTTAGTATACACAGAGATATTAAAATCACAATAGTTTATATTGTGATTAAAATTAAAATCTTGAAAACTTTTTACTTAAAGAACATTTTTTTGCATTATTAAGCTAAACAATACCCTTTTATATAAAATAGATATAAATATAGTATTTAGGCTTAGATATTATATATATTTACTGCACTGACAGTAAATGTAATGGTCGAACGCCTAGCACACAAGCCAACAAAATTATATAATTTAATGAAATAACTTATCACAAAACTAAACATAAATATTATATATTATAAAATATATATATTTTAATGTGAAATTTTAAAAAAAAATGTTTTGTCGTAAGATCGTTGTAAAATCGCCGATTCACAGTTATCGTAAACTAAAACTACCGAGTTAAATGTGGGTCAACAAAAAGCCGGTTTAAAACATTACTCAACCGTATAAAAAGCCTATAAATATTGTATAATATAAGCCAGTTATGTCGCCCTATTATATGTAACAATACGTTTTTTAATAAATAGAGAGCGCTGGCAGATCACTAGAAATAAAATGTTAAATGCTGTCCATGGAACAAGTCGCTAGCAGGAGTGTTGCCAGATGCAATGATTGAGGGATATATTTCAAATTCCTTTAACCCCTTGATAATTATTTAATCTTCCCTCGATAGACGGTATTATAGCCTTTTATCGAGACTTTGATGATTAAGATGTTTAATTAGATACCAGTACCGCTAGAAAATCATCCCTATTCCTTTGGGAATTCGGTTTAGATTTGAAAGCGGCTGCGCCCGCGCCTTTACTCCTTCCGATTAGACCCGGAAAGTTAAATCCCGGGATGCCTCGTCTTATATCCAGGAGGCCGTCTCCAAAGGATGGCTGTAATCAAAATAATCTTGCTTATATGAAGTCTACGAGAAAAAAAGCTATATTAGAGAAGATTTTTAAGGCTTATAGTGATTATAAATATATTTATTGCATTATAGCCAGATATCAACAATTGTTAGTGTCAGTTGAGAAGGTTATCTGTTAAGCACTCGGGATAATATACTACTATTTATTGTGATTAAGGTGGTTATGGAAAACTTTGAGTTAAATAACGGTTAATTCTAATCAAAGATTATTCAAAACATAATGATAACAAACTAAAACACTAATAACTTTATAACTTAAATAAACGTAACTTAACGAAACTTTAAAAAATTGGTCCTTGTAGAGTACCCATAATTCTGGCTGTTCTGACTTGGTCAACTTTACTACCGGGCGCCTTATTGAGTTGGTTTAATTATTGTTAATACTGTTAAATACCATTAATACAATTTAAATTATCATTTCAAATAGCACAACATAGAAGCAAATAAAATAAATTGGTAGATTAACATTATGTTTACCATAAAAATCATAACTTTAAAGGAGGCTAGAGTAATGTGAAATGTATATGAGTCTTAATTAATTATATACTGCAAAGTCTTTTTCAGTCTCCTAAAAAAACTTAATTATAGAGAAAATAAGTCTCACCTCGGACTGATAACCATTAATGGAGTTGAATCCAAAAGCAGATGAAGCGCTTTGGCTACCACTTCCAAAACCCCCTTGTGAAGATGCGGACGATGCTGCTCCAGAAACCGAAGCGCCCGCGCCACTGAAAGAAGCTGCTTGGCTACTCGCTTGGCTTCCACCGAACCCACTGAAATGTAAAGTTAATTTCTAAGTGAACTTATTAAGTATCTAAACACTGTATCCGGTTATACGGGAAGCTTGTCATTGTATTTTTATTTAAGTGTTTTGTAAGTTGAAAGATACCTTCCAAATCCATTAAACGACGACGCTTGACTCGCCGAATGAGATGCACTGAAGCCTTCGTTAAATCCAAAGGAAAACGATTGAGATGCGGAATGGCTCAAACCACCCCCACTAGCACTGCTACTAACACTTGCCGTTAACCCACCATTACCAGACGGATTCACATTAAAACCACCACCGAATTTGGGATTCACCGCATTCGCCCTATTACCCAACGTACTAGGATCATTCTCCAGGTGCGCCAGAATGGGTAAAACGGGTGGTGTTATTATTGGTTCTATTTTTCTCTCGCGCCTTTCATCAGGGAACACGAAATTTGGAGCCGCTACAGCCCCCCCAATAAGGCACAGACACGCGTAGATGAACCTCATGATTAGTACAGAAGACAACTAGGTTCGATCGGTGATGTCTGTTGTATTAATAGGGTCGTGCGAGGTCAGAAACGATGTTGGCATGCGGCTCGTGCCGCAGCCTTCAGAAAACCCACTGCGCTGCGCCTGCGTCGATCCTGACTTATCCCCACTTCGTATGTCTCACCGGTGTTTGAATGTATCCTTTTAGAGATAACGGTGTATTGTTTGAACCGGAAAATTATATTGGGAAATCCAAATGACCCCGTTCCAATGTTATGTAATTGTTTTTGATTGGAATCGACTTTATTAAGGTTTAGGTTAGGTAAGTTTAGCATACATTTGTACAGCGTCCTAAAAATGATCTCAGACAGTGGGTTAATTTGTTCTGCGTCACTGTTCCAGTATGCACATTAAATTGTCACATAAAAAATACTATTTAAGAAAAAAATTGTCAATTTATACTTTGCTTTTATTTTAGAAGTTGGGAAATTAATGTTACTAACATAAATGTATGTCTGAAATAAAGAAAATTATTTTTATTACTAAGATTTTTAACTGTTTCTATATATTTGTTTTGTCACGTCACGTCTATTCTTGACATAATTTTTGTCTCTATTCCAAGATTTATGTCCTAATGTATTTGGTGTGTGCAGGTATGCAAAAACAGAGGCCAGATAAGACTAAAAACAAGTATATATTTAGAACTTATCTAAAAATAATTATAGAAGTGCTAATATTTCGTTAATGTCATTTCGCCGTGTGTCCTTCACGAACTAGTTACATACTGATGTGTCGCACTTAAAACCACTCGCCTCTTTAAAATTGAGATCCAGTTTTCATATGCATAACAAAAATTTATTTAAACGTGTTTAAAACAAAACTTTGAAGCATTACTGCTATATATAATATACAAAATTAATTCATGTTTATAGTACATGAATTAATTTATACTATTTGCATATAAATTTTTTAAATTCACATCACCATGTGAAACTCAATGTCATGATTATCTCGTAAAAACCTTAGACTCACTTAGAGTGTTTTCTCATGTTTATCTTTTATGTTACACAAGTGTAGTTAGCAAGGCACAGCTATGAATGAGTCGAGCAATAATAACTTCAACTTTAACGATGTATGGCCTGGAATTAATTGCCTGCTTCATAACAAACAAGTCCTGGGTCAGCCGTCTCGGTCTGACACAAGTATGCGCTGTATAAGGAAGGTGATCATAATACATATTTCAAGTCTCCTATATAAGCACTACGTTACGCCTAACACTAACACTTTCTCTGTATTTTTAATGAATTTAATTAACATGTGTTAATAGCCTAATAATGTGTTAGGTAGCTGTAAGTGAGGTTAATTCTAACTATTGTGCTGTTTTTCAATGTGTGTATGCTTCTAATAACAATCAATTAGCTGTCCCTTATGAGTTTTTTTTATCTTATTTTATTAACTCTGTCCCCAACATCTTATGTGCTAAATATATTAACAAACAAGAAACTAATAAGATAATAAAACGAGGTTTACACACAAAACAATTATATGGGAACTTAAAACAAATGTTAGCTATGTTTCCTAAAAAAAAACGTTTTGTCGCACTCTCTACGAATTCTCATTAGTAATAGAGCCAGCTGCACTTTATAACTATATATTTTTATTTATTTCAATGTACTATGTCAATCATGACCTCATTGTAAATGAATTCAATGGACCAATTAAATTTATTTTAAACAATTAAAAATAATATGTAATTAATAGGTACTAATTGTAAGATTCTCTCTCGTAAATCGTAATTACAATGTCCAATAATTAATGTGATCTTGAAACACATTTCACCTTGTCTTTACATCACGTAATGGCTATTATTTTTGACAAGGATCTATTCCTTCATAAACTTAACTAAAATTGTTTGAATATAGTTACATTAGCGCGTCTTGTAAAGCGGGAAAGTATGACCAATCATGAGAGCGAACCAGAAGTATTTCGATACCATACTTCAAACTATTCTAGGTTTAAGTTGCTTCAATATATATTTTACAAGACAGACATAGAGATTTAATATAATATTGTTGTATTTACATAAATTATATATTAACCACAAGTTTAAACAATTTAATATTACTTCTCTCTATGTATTGGGACAATATATTGTCGTATAGAGAGAGACTATAGAATTAATTGACTATTAATAAATTACAAAAGCTTGGACTTAAATAGGTACTTATACCTACAATTATCGTAAGCAAAAAAAATAGAGCTTTCTTAATATATATTATGCAAATATTCGCAGTCATTTCCATGAGCCAGGACCACTTTTCAATTCCTTTTTGTTTTTTATTTTATTTTTTATTGGGAAAATGTTAACGTACAACATAAGTATAATTATTTTCCAGTGGATTAGCATGTAATAGTACTCAAACATGATCCGTAATGTAAATCCGTTGAAGATTAGTCATACGAGTTTGCAATCGTAAGTAGGTAAACCGTTATGAGCTAAGAAAGTCACCTTGACCTTGTCACGACGCGGGTCCTTACTCCCTAAGCCTTGTAACAGTCATAATAAATGTATGGACAACGTAGTTACGATTCTCGAAGGTTATTTTGTCCAGGGAGCAATCTATAGTAACTCGTATTCGATGTAGTATCGAGGTTGTAGATGCAATACCAGTTACTTAGCAGTGTCTCTCACACCACACACACATTAACTCAACCACAAATACACACACAAGAATTACACACCCATTATAAATTACAATATATCATGAGCTGTTCAAAACACAGGGTTTTCCTAGCGTGGGGGCTGGCGCTTTAAATGTTATGTATCCAAAATAATTTGTGTTAAATTTAAAAAAAAATGTTCCAGACATCTTATGTGCTAAATACATTTAAAACAATAAACTTATGAGATAATAAAACTAGGTTTACACATAAAACAATTAAATGGGAACTTGAGACAATAATAAATTCGAAATTTGTTCAATTTCTTATTCATGACAACCCCGTGATTATTGACTGTAATCCATTTTACGCATTCAGCATATAATTGTTGCATATAACTTACTGTAAGGAGTTTTAATTGTATAACTTCTGTACGCGTGTGTTATATGTATAATATATGGTACATATTAATATACATATAACATATATGGTTAGTACTGATATTATATATAGTAAGACGATGTTATATAATGTATAATCATATCTTTAAATATGATTATACATGAATTTGTTAAAACCTCTTTTGTGAAATAAATTCATTAGAACCTCTTTTTGGTTAAATGAATTGATTAGAAGCATTTTTGAATAATGTTCGATAGCTTTTGTCATTTCTGTGGTAAGTGGCCATTCTGGGTCCGATTGGCAAACGAGATAAACGTAAGTGTTATTCCTTGATTGTACTTTTGTAAAATTATTATTAAACAGTTACTTTTAGTAAATATAACTGTTATGACAATGATTACTGTGTTTGGTTGAAATTGCTCATTTTATATGTATTATAATCCTGACAATAGATAATTAAGCATAATATATAATGATGCAATGAGATATATAAGTACTAAATAGTTGATTAATATAGAGAATAGTACAACTATTAGACAAAATATATGTAACGCTAACACGTGCATCACCCGTGCGATCTCGCAAAAATATTGCTCTCGATTGATATTTGATTGATGTTCAGTTCCAAAAGAAAACAGTAACGAACAGTATTAAGTAGAAAATATGTTTGGTGTTTACCTATCAAGACGCTTAAATTCAATTGATCCGGGGTCACACGTTCTGTGTCACGGCCCATACATCGGAAACTTAGTAAACATACTATATTTAGTGTATATCTTAGTTTATTAACTTACTTACTAAATATAATAATGTTGACATTTAAAACAATCATATTAATAAAGTTTTAATGTAAAGTGATAGACAAATCAAATCACAGCACTAAAACAAATTCTTGTGGCAGAGTAGGTATTCATTGAGCTAGCGGCATTTCCTCAAAATCAAAGTTGAAGGAAAGACACTGGTAGTCCGATTTGTGCCAGCTTTTGGACTTATCATTTAATTTAAAGTAGCACAACTTATAAACTACTTATACTCAAATATATATTGTAACACTGAGACAAGACAAGAAATATGTTCATCATATAACTGTTGAACGTACCGGGGATCGAATCCAGGATCCTCTTTTTGGAAATCTATAAATGAAATGGTCATAAGTAGACGTAATTGTTAAATGTTGTAATATATATAAAATGCAGTATATAACAAAAATAATATATAAAAAAAAACACTTAATAACTATGTTTGGGAAAAATTTGTTGCATCGTTTATTTATTATCCAATGCATAAAACCTTTTAATACCCATGTCACGTTTTATATTCATTATGTTCTGTGATCTTAAGGCAGTCGGACGGTTTTCCTGTTTTTAATAAGTAAGTATCATTTTCCTTATCTGAAAATCCAATCCAAGTGTGCGATTATCATTTTTTTAATTAAACGTTGTATAGTTTTATTAGAGTAACAAATCTGATATTCTATTTCTCGTTTACAAAAAACTATTTTAAAACAATAATGTTAAATGTTTATATTTAATTTTTGAATATGTTTGAATGTGTAAGTTTTAGTGCAAGCTTCATTCTAATGATCCAATTTCGCTGTTTTGGAGCTGGCTCTAGAGCTAAATCATACGAAACATAAATAACCTGATATTTTGAAAAACATTATTTAACTTTCATTTTATAGTCGTATTGAAGACTAACATTATTATGCCCGTTATTACAATGTAACATTGTTTTATATTAAATTACATAGACAATTGTGTAACCTATGAGAATAAACAAATCGAATAATGTATATATATATATTTATATATATATATATATATTTCAAAGAAAACTTGCCAAAAGATATTACTCATAGTTTTTTAATACGTAATCAATCGGCCCATATTATTTGTTTATCCATCACTATACCAACATTCAAGTAATAAAAATAATACTAAGACAATACTCAATTAGTGATCCGAGAATCTAGACATCACAGAGACGATCATTTACTATTTAGCACATATATATATATTGCTTTATTAAAGTAACCTTTATGTTTGTGCCTACGTTAGGTGCTACAAAATACGTATAACATAAAAACAAAAGGTTATCAGAATATTTATATTACGCGCCATATTTAATGATTGTGAAAACAATATTAATTATACATATTATTTCTATGTGGTCACTTGCTATAGTGAATGCATCGTAAGGGAACTAACATTACCTAGACTTAGGAATATGACTTGTTTCAGACCCATCGTGTATATAAATAATTTAAAAAAATATCAAATTGAATTCAAATATTATGATAACAGGAAAAACATTCGCACAGGTATTTATAACGCTGTCGTTCTTATGATCTCATAAATGAATTATATACTTTATTTTTCTTAAGTTATCAGTTAGTAAAACAATTATAAAGTTTAGATTTTTTAAGTTTTTCTTGTTTTTATCTTATTTATTTATTTATTTACGGCCGAAACCAAAAAACACATACAATTTTTAACTTAAAAGTAAACAACCTCTCATATTCGTCCACTATCATTTCTAACCCTGTATATTATATCTTACATAAATATATATTGCAAAATAATAAAGATATACTTGAGTTTATAATATATAATCTGTTTATTATTAAATAATGCAAGAATGAATCGTACGCGATTACAAAAGGTTCCAACGCATATTTCTGCTTAATTTATGAATGTATGCTTTACAGCACTTACGTGCACAATAAATACATATAAAAAACATGTTTGTGTATTTAAGCCAAAATGTAACAATTCTGAATGTATGTTATTATATACCTTTTAATAAAAATAGTGAAATTACACTCGTGTAACTAAACTAACTACTCTGTATCTCTTAAGTTCTATTATAGTTATGCAGTAGATATTTTTTATAATTTATTAGCACTTAGTAATTTTCCACTGTTTTACTAATGTTATTATATACTTATATAACATTAGTGTTATATTTAGTATTTATGTATTATATTACTGTGAGCTTCGCACCTATCTAAATTTATAATTATTGTTTTAAATTTCCTGTTGTGTGGTGCCTGGAAGAGATCGCTTGTAAGTGATATGGCCACTGCCACCGCGTTTATATGTTCGAAACAAAGTGTATATAAATAAATTTTCTATTAAATGTATGTCTATGGTCAGGTGAGAGTAAAAAAGAATTAGAATTAATTTTTATTAATGTTAATTATTGGCAGTATGCAGGAAGTCGGGTCGGTACACTAGTTAAATCGTTAAGGTTACTTTAACAGGAAAATGCCTTAAAACAGGTTAGCTCGGAGATGAGGATTTTGCTTATAAAGTATCGAATTATGTGTAAATATTTTTAGAGTCGTATTTATTGTTTTTGTGTGATTTTTAAATTGATAGTATCATACGTCATATCACAATACTTCCACAATGACTGACTGGGCCGTTGCATTGATTTAATGATTTTTTTATTTTTATTTTTTATTTCTTAAACCTATACAGCTTTTTAAAAAATGTTTACGCAGTAAAAATAGAATAAATATAAAGCCAAAATAAGGTTAAAACATAGAACCGGAAATGGAATCTAAGATATAAAAAAACAATAACAAAAAAAAACACAAACAGAAAAAAATAAATAAAAATGTATATATACATATGAACAAGTGGAGTATATTATGTGAAGAACGAGCGTTTAAGTGTGTGTGTGTATTAGTGTGTGCAATGGTGTTGCTGTGTGAGTAAGTGTGCGAGGTTGATTCTTAGTTTTTTTTTAATTGATTAAATTTTAAATTTAATTATTGATAGTGTTCCTATAGCAAACAGGTAGGTCTCTGTGCCTTTGAACCCGGAAGATTATCCTATAACAGGAAATCAGACACCGGTCCTTCTTGCTATAAGTAAACGAAGCTATCTGCTATAATTTATTTTCATTTAAAATACTTCTGAGATTTATCAATAACTCTACGAGTACCTTTTTAAAGTGGAAATTCAAAAAGAACATTCTAGAAATAATAAAGATAACAATAGCATTTTACACATTTTCGTCATACGTTTTCGTGGGACATAATTCTTGGTACCATTTGTCACACTATTTGTTCAGTTGTTGTGAGTATTACTTAAATGACTTATTTTTCAGGTACTTTTAGTTTGTACAAAGATTTGAAGGTGCTAAGTATGGCGCTCCGTTCGTTTGTCGTAATTTTAGCGATTTCGTGTACACAAGGTGAGTGTTATCACATATACTAATATATATCTTATCCACATATAATCGTATTAGCGATATATCCAATAATAAATAAATTGCTTTTATTATTAGTATAATTATAAAAAACACTTTATTGTCACAAAATTTTTAAAAATTAAATTTAAAAACTAAGAAATCAGGAAATTAGTATTGTAAGAATGATTGCCCGGTTGTACCGGTGTTTCAAGAACTGTTGCTTTTCTCGCTCAGCGCATAAGGATTGTGATACAGTGAGAAAATGCCATCAGCAATCCCCTGTTGATGACTACTCTGCATTAAAATTTGTTTTAGCTTTCTGCTTTGTATTTTAAAAATATATATTTTTTATATTATAATTAAATTTAAAAAATTGTGTGAAATAAGTAGTAACGCTGCATCCCTGTATAACTCTTGGCCTCAGATTGCCTTCGTTTCCTTGTTTATTAGGTTATCAGCTATTGGTACGATTAAGTGTTTGAACTACAACATATTAGTTTCTTAAGCGACACCTATTACGACCGAAGGCTTCAATTATAATAAATCTAATTAATAATTTACATTTAACTTTTTACAGCCGTGAATCAATACCAAAATGAATATAGCAGTTTCCAAAGGTAAGTTTTATAGAATATTTGTTTTATTATTAAGTCGATTTGTACGTAGAAATAATTGTATTTAAACAAGTGATATGATTCGTGTTCGGGAAACATAAAACGAACTGACAGTTTACAATTAAAATAATTGTGATATTCATCCATTCTCGATCATGTCGATTTGGATATGAAGATTTGCCCTCCTTGTTCTTAAAGTTGGTTAAAATTGAGATTTATTACGTCGATTTAGATTATAAATAATATATTTCAAACGTCTAAGATTTACGTATTTTTGTTACAGCAGCGAAGGATTTTCGGTATGTTATTATATATATTTGTTTTAGTTAAAAAAAGCTCAATCTGATTTTAATACAGCGATAGACACACTAAATGAAACACGTCACACCTCTCATGTGTGATAAAATATGTGTACAAAACCTATACACAAAGCAGTTAATAAAAATAAATATAGGCTATTATCCTGATAGGTGGCGCTGTAAGGTAGACCATAGACTCAAGCTTGTTATTATCTATTTTCAGCAAGAACAATTTCCTAAAATTACGATGCCGCCTATCAAACCAATTGTTTTCCCAACTTTCCCAACATTTCCCACGTTTCCCCCACAGAATGTATACCAGCAATCGGAGCCTGGGTCCAACTTCAACGGTGTTTCCATATCCTCATCGAGTTTCACAAATGTTGACCAGAATGGAAAAGTCCGACGAGGAGGCGGAACAAAAGTGATCACCAATCGCAATGGTGTTATTGAAGAGCATTCGTGTAAGGACACTATAGATTTATATAAATTTGTACTCTAGGTGGCGCTTTCTTAGCACGCCTTCACGAATCCAAGTCGTTGTTTTGTAACCGTACAAAGGAAATTTTGCCGAAAAATCTTTTGATGTCAGGTTATTATAACCTTACGTTTAAAAGACTCACAAGGTTCGCCGAGGTCCATGTCTCGCAGGAGACGCCCTTGCGCTAGTCACTGCATAAAAAACCTCGGCAACAAGCCCATGCTGAGCTGTAAAAGCCCCCAACAGCGAGATCCCACACCAAAAAAAGATTGTATACAAGGAAATAAATATTCTACTTGTACTTGCGTATGTACTCAAAAGATTTCTACAATTGTTTTTTGTAAAACTGCCCCATTACATTGATCTTCCATATGATTTCACTCATAATCGTTAAAGCCGATTATTAAAATATAACCTTTCTCTTTACAGATCCCGAAGGTGACTCCAACATCAATATAGTGTAAGTTATTGTTTTATTTTTAAACATATGAAAAATAATTTTTTTGCAAAATTTACCTACTTATAAGTTTTGTTTTGGCATTATTGTAGAGTTCATCACACATTGCAACCAACAATCATCAAAATAATTGTGTTTGTATAAAAAAATACAATCCCTTTTTATTAAATGGTATTTAATAAAAAGGGTATGGTATTAGGTAAGGGTAGGGTATTATGGTAACATTACGAGTTAACACATACACAGGACATACAAATCATTTTTTATTTACCATTTAAATTGATTTAGTTTTATTATTTGTTACAGATCTTCGGTAAGCAACTGAGCTTCAATCCTGATAATGGATATTTTTAAGTATCATTTTAATTCTTTAATTAATATTATTCAATAAGAGGCTACTATGATTTAATTGTTTTTTTAAATTAATATTACAGTTTCCACGGCCTAGTATACCTAAGGTAAGAGTGGTTCGTTAATGCATTTTTTTAATATATTATATATGTATATACTCAAATATTCGAATTAATTTATATACATAGCTTTAAACATATTATTTTATGTAAATGCTTTACCTAATTAAAGAGGGGGGGGTGTAGGAACGTAAAACAAAATCATAACGTATTTATTATCCCCCCCCCCCCCCCGCCTTGTGCACGTCTCCGCAAATCGCTCCTAACTTTCTTATCTATACTAATAATAAGACAGTAAAAATCGAAAATCTGTACATTAAATATTTTTACAAAAAACTGAAAGTAGGCAATTAAAGAAGAGTCATAGAATATCTAATAAATCGCATGGGGGAACAATCCCAAAACAATTAAGAATCTCTTTCATACAATTTTTTTTATTGTATCCAAAATCCTCTCTAAATTCTTTTATTACCGGTAAAATATCATATACATTCAAATAAATATTTTATTTTCATTACAGTTACCTTCATTACAGTTACCACAAATAAAGGTAAATTAAGTAACATTTTAAGATTCCGTAGAGTCAGCGCGTTAGTATTAATGTATATATTTTATTTCAGTTACCTTTAGCGTTACCAGTACCATTTTTCCCTAAAATAAAGGTAATCGGCAAAACTGGCCAAACTGTGTGATTTTCGTGTGGTTTGTTTTGATATATTTAACGTACAATGTACGAACAGTCTGGCGTAAAGAAATTGTTAAATAATACAATCTCTCTTTATTTGCTGAGCCTGCAAACGTTGTGTTGCCATATAAATTATTTGTAACATAGAAGATATGCTATATGAGTTGTCAACCGCTAAAAAGATAATTATTAGTGTAGTAATATCACTATTAAAATTCAAAAAAATAAGGGTTCTTGGTAGAAGAAAACTTCGGGTTGTATGTATTTTTTAAGGCCATAAAATTAGGTAATGCCATCAATCACTAATATTAAAGAATAACTTCTCATTCAACTAGGCCTGTCCAGAAGGCTGTATATACATATAAGATTTCATAAATAATTGGTCAAGCTTTATCGCCACGGCAACTAACACATGGGAATTGTATATTTGTCACTTCTTGTGATCTAAGTGTTTTAAAGAATTAATTAACCTTTGAATATAAAATGCTTTATAAATTAATTTGTACTTTTGGGTGTTTTTGGATTGTCGGGGCTTAACTATATTGGTAATATTAATTGAAAAATATAAAAATATTTTATTAATTATTTCACTATTAGCTGTTCTGATGGCCATTATTTTATTTATATAACATTTTTCACAGGTCCCATTTTTACCACTGCCAAATCTGCCACCATTGCGAACAATTGATCCAGTGACTATACCAAAATATAAACCCGGACATAATGAAGATTTTCGTGGCAGATCTGTCGTTTCATACCGACACGAGTCAAATATCAACGGTGAGAGGAGTGCTGGTGGGGTTGATACCATTATCAATAATAATAACGGAAGAGTTGATAAGAAAACTTATAAGTATGGTGACTTGAATGATGAGTACTAAATAGATTCCATAAACACCACGAGAGGGCCATATTAGAATAGGGTTTTTGTATTTAGTTTGTTAAGTTTAAAATACAATTTTTTCAATAATACAATGTACTCATGGGATTCAAGTACTCTTGATAGTGTTAATTGTGATTTCAAAATTTAAAGATATATACCAATACTATATGTCACCAAAATTATTACTAACAAGTTACATGTTTGATATTTTATATATTTATAAAGTCTTATATTAATTTTAATATACAAAACATTTACTTTAATGGCCATTCATAGTTTTAGTCTTTAGCCACTTGAATTTTGATGTATGCCTTAATATTCAATTGATTTATATTTTTATTACATTTTCTTATGTTTTGTAATAAAAATTGGTTTGACAATCATGATTGTTATTTCAAATAAATTGTATACTTTCCTCGATCAGCGTGTAAATGTGCTGCCAGCATTGTACGACAAGGACAAATACTTCCGAGTTAAAGATAAGTCCATCTAATCGTTTTTAACACATCCTTGAATTTAATATTATATTTAGATTTTACAATACGTGGAATGCATAATATACAATAAACAGATATCAAGTCAATAATTTTCATATTTAGCTTGTTGTAAGTGATAACAGAATCTTATGATTCGCGAATTGGCGGGAAAACTAAAACGCAAATGGCGCCCGTCCACAGACTTAAAATGTAAAATGCGTTGCACTCTACAGTTACAGTATTCAATTCCTTAATATTTATCATTGAAATTACAGTTTTTAAAATTACATCTATCTGAATAAATTTTGACAGAATATATATATTACAATTTACCTGGTATCTTAGAAAATTCAACGTCTATGATATAGTAAAAGCAAACTCTTACGTACATTGACTTTTGAAATTCTATTTAATTATATAAATAATTTAATTATAAATAAGGATAACGAAGTTACAATCGATATTTTGTATTACAGAATTTACTTAACCTATTTATAATTTAGTAACATAGCGATCGATACACCTATTGTTGTATCGGTAATTTAACCGGCCATGCTTTTAGCAACGCCTGATTAATATTTCTAGCAAAGACGTCTAACTGATATCGTCAAGAATTATTCAAGTTCGTTGAGTCTCTGCCTGTGTCTCCCATATTCACAATAGATAGGTTCAACTTTGTAGTCAAGGCTAAGATAAGCGTAATATTAAAATAAAACCTACCTAGCCTGGATAGGCCTCAAAAGACCGCGACTGAATTCGACTCCAAAGTGGTTCTCACGCGAAACAGAACGGAGGAGTTTTATTAAGGTGACGATGGAGCCGGGGATATATATCATATACCCATAAAGGCTACGGTACATCTCTCATTTGGTCCATACATATCAGGCAAAGCACAGCCTAGAATAATAATAAAATTCATAAAAAAAACATTTGCTGTCAGTATAAACGATGGCAATTATATCATAGAACGAAAACTAACATACAAATAACTAGTACAAGTCCAGTATGAATCCGGTAAATCATTTTAGAATGACACTACATATATATATTACCATAAAGTGAATGGATTTTTTGCCCTGGAAGTTTTAAATTTTATTGCAAATTATTCATATGAATTCTTTAAAAATACACATTATTCTTTAATATTTAACTAAATGACACCAATCACACCGATGACAACTAAACAATATCGTGAAACATGCTCATATTTATGACTGTCACTCAAGGCTGGTCATCAATTACTATAAAAGACTGTGATGCTTTTGCAAATCTATAGTGTTTTAATTTATTTTTAGGAACATATTCGTTAAAGCAATAAAATGAGAACGATTTTCATATTTTTCTTGTGTCTTGCATTGACGTATTCTGCTGGTGAGTCACATCAATACAAGTAATTTTTTTAAATGATTATTTAATTGATTTTATGAATATTGTAATTTCAGTAATAAAGAGAGAGGCTCCTGATGATGGGTAAGCCGCACAGTTATTAACAAACAAAAATCAAAATTAATGTAGAAATTTGATATTACAGCATATTTTTGCTTAAAATAATTAATGCTGCTTTGCTGACTAATTTGTAACATTTGGTTTAAATTAAATACGAGTGCATGAATTAAAAATGATAATAATATTAAGTAAGATAAAACAAGGCTTTTTGTATTATAATGATAATAATAATGTTTCCACCAATTTTAGATCAGACCACAAAGAGGAAGCCGAAACGAAAGTAGGGGAAGAGAATAAAGAGGAGAAAAATGCTGAAAAAGAAGGTTAGTGATTTGACACTAGACAACGCTAAATCTTAACAATAATATACTTACCTGTTACACTAGTTACTAGTTTACTTGTTTACTCTATTAGGCAAAGAAAAAGAAATGAAAGAAGATCCTGAAGGTAAGAAACATGATGGAGAGGAAAATGAAAATGGTGATTACGAGAAAGATGATTACGATGTAAGTTTAATATTGTTTTCTTCTGAGTGAAAATGTTTTTAACGCAACTTATTGATATTGTCAATTAGTGTTAAATCTTATCCGTACATGTATATATTTATAATACCCACATTTATCGAAGAATTAAAAAAAAATCGGCATATTCAAAAGTGCTTAATTGCATCATGATTAACATTTTAGTTTGCTAAGATATATCTAAACTAACTAAAATCGCAATATATATCTAATATATCTATTCTAACCGTCTAATATATTTGACCTAACCTAATGGTTAGTCTTACCCAATACGAGGTGGTGGGATGGGTCTTTGTGTAGACCCATCCCACCTGAACTCTTGCAATACACGTTGGCTCGAGAATTGCTGAATTAATTTATTTATAATTATAAACTTCTATATTCGTAGGTGTGTTTTAATATTTTCAAATTTTCCAGATGAATGATGAAACCGTTATATACTTCGTGCCTGTACCGATCGAGATAGTGGAAACCGTATATGATGTATATTCAATATGATTGTTGTTGACGAGAACGTTTTTAATTAAATAGTTTGAAAGATACTTCTCCTCATTTTCGTTAAAATCCCGCACACTAACCACACTTATGAATCGTCAAAAAGGACACAAAATAGACTCAATTATATTAAATGCCAGTTCACAAGGCCAGTTAAGTCCTTCCTCTTTAAGGCCCCTATCATTGAGGGCTTACAGTAAAGAGAAGAATTGGCATGAAACTCTCCGCCACTTTATTAAATCGCCAAGTATATTCTACAGCACGGGTCTTAAGAGCTGCAACCATTACACCATGCTAAAGCGATTGCATTGTTATTACAATAAAAATCACTACGAACATTGAAACCATTTGGACTGCTTTTCCGTTAACATATTTGCACCATACGTAAACTGCGTATGTTAATGATACAAGTATACATCAATTAAGAAAAAAACAAGCCTTACGAAGTTATGAGCTAGAATTAGGAATGAGATAACCTTATTCCACTGCCGATTTTTATTAACACACTATACTTCTAATATATTATTTCTTTACAAATCCACTTATAGTAGATTGAAATGTTTAAGGACCGAATATCGCATTTATTAGAGGACGCAATTTTTGAGACGTGCGTGGACCATTGCTACAAATTATGATTTACATTTTCTTGTTACACGAATAGTTTCTGAGATATTGCGAAAAAGGTGTTTTCATCCCTTTTTCCAAGATAGCGGCTGAGGGACAAGGGAAGGAACCCCCACAGCCTTGATGTTAAGCTTCTACTGAACACCTCCCAAAAATAAAATTGCAACCTCTAATAAATGCAAAGTAAATGTAACATTACAATGGACTGTTATGCAATGTATGACACAACACAGGTACAGAACAAATGTAAACATATTAATAAAATTACCATAGTTATGATTAATTGAAAGTTTATTTCGCGTCCTTGGAAAATCATTTAACTGCTTACCAATATTCGTGATAAGTTTATTTCCTTATGTTTTCCCTTACAAGCTCTGAAGTCCTAGCTCGGAAACACCTAAAATAGATATTTCTGTCAAACATCCCGGACAAAAAACACATTTTTGTGCGTATACTTTAACGAGTTCGAGTCAATTATTTAATTATTCAATCAGTTACTTATTTTTTATACATTGTAGCTTAAGTTACTCTCCGGAAAAAGTTCGATCTATTGGCGAAATCGGTTCAGTAGTTTTCGATTTAACGCGAATAAACAAACAAACAGACCAAAATTTTTTTAGGATCAGTATCTAAAAAACATGTATTAAAACTCATTTTTAAAAAAATATACATACTCGGGTAATTTTATAAATATAGTTTGTATAAATCGCCATAAGCTTCAATACGTTGCACCTTTAAGGGTTGAACCTGACTATGTACGTAAATATACAGTAATTATAGTTTTCTGACTATAGTTAATAAAAAATAAATAATATAAAATAAAAATTATCAAAGCTTTAAAATTCTTCTCATATAAAAGAAAAAGTTATATTCTATGCGTTATAAACACAAGACTAGACAATCATACCTAACTAAATCTTGGTATATTTAAAATTAATCATGGCCTTTTATGTTCGCTATTTACCACGATCACTTCTAAATGAGCATAATTCTATCGAGTTGTTCAAAGCCGAGATGTTTACAAGAGCATAAACTTCCGTGTACTTAAAAGAATAATTTTCATTCAGCATAAACACAGCCTGTCGGTAAATATGATGTGGCGAATCGTTACACGTCATGAAACAATACGATTTCCAAATAAATGGATCTGTTAACAAAAAGGATATTTAAAAATGTCACTACCAATTTTCACATATAAATCTAGCAGTCAACGAAGGCTTTCAACATAATAAATCCTAACTTCATTGTGACCGGTCAGTCGTGCTTATTATTAAAATGATTAAAATTTGTGTGTTTCTCACTGTGATGTGTGTGCTTGTTACGGGTAATGTACTTTTTTTATTATTTAATAATTTTTATTACGTCATAAAAGAATAAAATTATTATTTAAGCTGGACTATGTCTATTTCTCTACCAACTTAATAATTAATTTATTGTATATAGTTTTTTATATATAGTTAAAACGTGATTTTTTTCAATTGAGAGTTTTAATCAAGCAAATGACCGTCATATGTCATGGTCAACTGGCGCTTGACCTCAAAAATTGTCAAATTTTAATATCTTATTGATAGATTTACAACATAGGTGTGTGAAGGTTTTTATTAAATATAAAAAATAAGTAAGAAACAAAAATGACAAGATAATAATTTAATATACATATTAAAATCGTTATATAAGCGTATACTTAGTAATTGCGCACTAGAATTACATATTAAATTTTGGACACCTATGTCGAGTACTGTTTAGAATTCCTGACTAAAGGTATTTCTATAAAATTATTGTTATTTTGTACACAAAAAACCATACATTTGCATGCCCTAAGGAAATATAGAAAGTATATCTCATAAATTATTCAACGTAATAATCTCTCGGTGATGAGAATAACTCAGCGTTCTACCATAAAAAGAATGAAAAGATTCAATAAAAAACACGTTAATGTCAGAATCCTCGGTTACCGAAATATTATCCATTTTTTTTAAATCTAAATAGATAAGCAGAATTACATATTGTGGGTTTGTGGGTTGGAAGTGGGTTCAAACAACTGGCAACGCATTCTCCAGCACATACATATTGTCGACGACAATCTAAGAATGTAAATGCGTAATAATATTAATAGCCTGAGTCTGGCAATATGGCCGTCGTAAACTTAATAGAATTTTGAATAACGTATTATTTAGAGAAATTTAATTTAAAAATGAACACCGTGTAAAAATATCTAAAAATAAGTATTAATGTTTATTTGTTAAATTATCACTTTACTGCGACATTGTAATTTTGCGTACTTATAATGGAATATTATTGTGGCGGATCTAAATGATCTATTGTTATAAAACATTTAATGATATTTTTATTAGACGGCATATTGCACAACTACGAAACGATAATATAATAATAATATATTTATATATTAAGTGACTGACTTAAGTGTTAGTAGGTACAATTATTTGAATAATACCATTCACTAGGACAATCTAGGGAGCACATTTACTGAGCCTTATACGCTTAGTAATACTATAATAATAATGATATTAAAATATGGGATCAAAATAATGAGAACAAATGACGTAAATAGGAAATAGTTGACTGAGTTGAATTTTGTTTATACAGTATAATGTAACTTAAATACATAAATATACTTACATAAAAAACTTTATAAGATTTTGAAACGTGTGCATGAGGAGGCATGGTGTACATAATCTTAAGTTCATAGTAATTTATTTCAGACAACAAAAAGTACATACATTAATATGTCTACAATAATTTCTTACGTAATATTAGTGTAGTAAGTAAAGAAAAGAAAAGTCCTTTTCAAAAATTATATATGCCAACAAAAAATAAACCCCACAATTCTACAGAGATTACAATTCCTCACCTCTGTCATACGACTACCATAAAAACATAACCTCACATCGATATCTTAGGCCAACCTTAAAAATATTGACGGTTCAAATACGATGAATACTTTGAAGTCTAGTGTTGTTATAATCCAACTTATTATTACTCTGTTTGAAGTCAAAAAAGTAAAAAAAAGTCATCTTTAATTGCATTTTTCGTCTGTATTTAAAATAAACAGTATTGTATTTAAAGTTTACAAAATAATTTCTACAGGGTATTAAAGTAAATAAATTTATTTCTGATTTTCCTTTCAACAGGCAACACACTGACGGTGCATGATTTTTTGAAAGCTGCTTCGACTGGTGATTTCAAAACACTCCGACAATTGTATGTACATTTTTCAAATTGATATTATGCCGTTTGGTTTATTTGCTAGGGGTTTGGGTTCGAATTCCGGGAAAAGGAATACCTAAAAATAAGAATCTTATTATATCTATTATTAATATTTTGGCACCAACAGTCTAATAAAGTTACAAATCCAAGAATTACCATCAAATTGTGCAGAAACAAAATTTTAAAATATAAGATTTGAATATCAGAAATATTTTAAACAGCAATCTTTTGTATTGTTTAATAGTATATTTTGTATGTAGATCGCATTTTTTATATATTAATCATTTAATAACAATTTTTTTCAGCGTCAATCCTAAGTTTGCTTTCGAAAACTACCCGGTAAGTGATATTAGTTAATTTTATTGCTGAACGATTGTATGTAATTGAATTATATAAAATATATTACTAACTTGATTTGTTTTGTACAAACATTACTCAACAATAAATAACATAATTATAACTTGAAATCAATTTAGTTGTTTCAGTTTTAATTTATCTCTTTCGTCAAAAGTTTGCACTACTCTGATCTAGTTTTGATAAGGTTTAAATAGATTACATGCAATTATTTATAATGGCCTGTAAATGACGAGTCTCAAACGTCATCAGCGTCATCAAAATCTGAGTTGGCCTTAGTAATCAACACAACATATACAATTCTAATTTACTATTTCAGGGTCTTCCTAATTTCAATACGGATGTCGCTAATCTCCAACCAGGCCCTGGAGCTCACGTCTACGGCCAGGCTGAGTCAAGCTTCTCCTCATACTCTAATAACAATGGTGAAGTCGTAACAGAACGCGGTGGCTTTGGTATCATAAATAAGGACGGAGAAGTTAATACCTACAGTTTCACTCCCAAAAATATTGTAACGCCTTTGGAAAATAATCCGCAAAACTAACGTGCGTAATGGCCGTCTTGTTTTTTTTTGTAGGCGTAGTTATTTAAATACTGTCACCAAATATTATATAAGTTTGCATACTGCACATTCAGATATAATTGTATTATGATTTTTCACCTGTTTCCTTGACAATGGATTGCGTTGAGTATTTAAAATCACTGGCACCTTTACTTATTTATTTACGTTTCGTATTAGAAATGTTTGTGAATTAAATATTAATATAGTTGAAGTTTTTATTTGTCTTTAAAAGTCAACTTTAAGTCTATTCACAACACATCACAAAATATATACAATAACAGAAAAAGCTAAATGACAAAAATACAGAGGCATCCTAAAACATGTTTCACAGATAAAATATGTCATATGTCACAAGTACAGAAAAAAAACTAAAAATTAAAAGTAACATACCTTATTACAAACACAAAAGGAGAAGTAAAATATAAGATATATTTTATTAATACTATATAATACACAAAAATTTGCTATAACAGTGATTTCAATTTCGATTCTATATTACACCTGAACGCAGCAGAGGGGCACGAAAAAATGTGTAGCGAGCAAATTGGGAAAATAATGATTTCCCCTTAGAACAGTCTCACTTATCGCGAGCAACTGGTTGGATACTGGTGTAGAACGGGTAGTGGTGAAAGATGCTAGTAGACCAAGACTCAGTTCGGATGGGAGGGGTGTGTTAAAAAGACGATTGATCAGTTCCATATCATAAATATAAGACCATATTATTTGAGTTACTTATTCCATATATTTTATAGAAATGCCAAGTCGAATAGAATTAAAGTTATAAATACAATAAATTATAGCAAAACACAAAGTCAAGTTATATAAAGAAACAACAATAATTTTACCATACACCTGAGTATTGTGAGATGAAGTACAATTTATTGTAATTTATGTTTGTCATTAAAACTTATTATATCCTTGCAAATTGTTTTCAATGCTAAGGTTGTTAATTACATAGGATAGAGTGGAAAAAAGCATGATGAGACGTACTCCGTGTGTGCATTAGCTTTTGGTAAAACGAGATGGTGGTACCATCTCGTTTTCCTCTCTTCTATTAAAAATATAACCTTGCCCTTGACAATAAAAATTATGTATACAGAAGAGATCTAGAGAATAGACAGAATAAGGAGGGATAATAAGGTTGCATGAAAGAGATCGCTTGTCATTAATAAGGGAACGTTGTCTTTCCATTTGAGTTACAGTTATTTTATTAAATTTATGTTGTTACCACGACGTATTAAGTAACTGGAAGGTTGTCAGGGCTGGAACTGACTGCAGTAATATTCTGCATGCATTGCTAAGGTATACGCCCCTGTTCACTGATATTTTTTCCGACTCAGGAGGCATTGCGCCGTCGTTCAGCATAGCTCCATTCCACGCATGGCCACCTAAATTAATCTTTTTTTCTATGGATGAGTAGGCAAACGAGCAGGCGGGGATCACTTCGAGGGATGTGCCAACCGCCGCCCATGGACACCTGCAACGCCAGAAGGCTTACAAGTGAGTTGCCGGCCCTTAAGGAAGAGGAACGCTCTTTTTTTGAAGGTCCCCATGTTGTAGTTGCTCGGGAATACCTACAGTTGGTTCCACAAAGAGGTGGTGCGCGGCAGAAACTGCCCTAAAAGACGCACAGTTGCGGAGCGCCAGACGTTAAGGTGGTACGGATGGAATTTCGTATTCTGCCTTGACGTCCGGTAATGAAATTCGGCTGCAGGTATTAGTCCGAACAATTCATCAGAGCACTCCCCATGATCACTCATTTTATTAACTCTGCACCAGAATGTGACATATAGCTTGTCAAAAAGAAGCTAAATAAGGTAAAAATGTAAGTATATAAGAGATTTAAAATAAGAACACAGCCAGTGATTGTTTATCTTAATTGAAATATGAATCGTTATCAATATATATTAATGGTAGTTATGGAAAAGTCGATTAACCACATCGTTACCTAAGTATCGTGCTACATCCGAGATCGTGGCTCACGATGACGCTAATTGTGTATAATTAAGATCTGACTCAAAATGTTCAGTAAAACCAACTTTTTTATATATGTGTAATTACATGACTATCACCTTTAAGATGGACCAAAACAAAATACATTGTCTCTAATGGATAATTAATAGGTTTATATCTAACGCATTAAACATATCGGTATGATCGGCTTTGGCTTGAAGTATTTATTAACTTCATTTCTTTCCATAAGGAAAGAACGTTTCTCCCCCTTAAAGGCCGGCAACTCACTTCTCACCTTCTGGCGGTTGTAGGTGTCCATGGGCGGCGGTTAGCACACCACTCGAAGTGACCCGCCTGCTCGTTTGCTTCCTCTTACATATAAAACCTATGCAACTCTAAAAATAAATATATTACAGCTGTATAGGTTGTTTTACATTATTTAAACCAGAACACAAGGTTCAACTTTAAACTTAAGTTAAATAAAACAAGACAAAATTAATTCAGTCTACTCTAGTTCAAAGTTAACTCATTTAAGTTTGGTATTACATTTTTTGCAAGGTGTAATGAAAATGATATTCCTAAATTAAATATATGTATTGTGTTTGGGTTTACGCGAGTGTTACATTTAGGAATAAAACTTTTAAAACGAATACATACGGAGTTTTACTGCCAGGCCAGCCAAACATTACGTATTATGTAAATGGTAAACATATTTTCCATCCATATTAACAAAAAGCAAATATGACAAATTTGTTTGTCTTCGTTTACAAATAAGCATACAACATTACCCAGCCTACTAGGCATATGTAGGCCTCTCACTATCTATTCATATATAGTCTCCATGTCTTCAGACGCAAATTTTTGCGGACCTTGTTTCGCCAATAGACTCCAATTTAGGAACGTTAATTTTTTGTTTTATTTCTGTGTGTAGAGTTTTTTTTTGTTTAATTAAAATTGTATACCTGTAATGCTGTGCATCCTATAATTTATGCACATACATTCCTTGTGTGTTTTTTTTTTGTAATTTTGTTCGGGTTATGTTTGTATGTGTGTTGTTGGTGTGCCTTATTAAATAAATAAATAAATAGCTCAATTATAGACCACTTTTATATTATGTTGTAGCCAAGTAGTGATCCTCGTGGTTTTACCGTACAAGAAAGTGGCATTGAGGTGTCCGCCATACCTTTAAATCGCCAAGTGTGTTCTACAGTACGTTTGTAAAGACCTGCAACCTTGCACTAGCAAATGGGATCTAAATCTAAATATACAAAACAATAAAAAGTGAAATATCAGCACACATTTACGTTATAGTGAGAAAAACCTGAAAACAGTTAACATGTAAGCGTTGGAAATAGCCGCTTACATTGAAATCAATCAAATCGGATCTAGTCTAGCTATGATTATATTTATATGAACTATTTAACATTGAACTTTGTTTAATAGTAATAACAACTGATCTAATCACAATAAAGTTACACGGTCACATAATTACGTAATGCAATAGCTTCTTCATATGTACTCGTCTCGAATTACGTTTGGGACACATCAAGATAATGTTGATCAGAATCACAAAAAATACCGTTAAAGTATGAATAGTCTTAAACTAAAATTGGAATTTCATGCGTAGTACGTAAATTAATGTTAATATATATAAAAGATGCATAATACTTTACCTATTCAAATTTATGTTTGAAACTAAAATGTAAGACATGTAGCCTTAGTAATGAGCCTGATCGTCCACATATATCAGCCATGCCTTTTTTTTATTGAAGAGGGGGCAAACGAGCAGGAGGCCAACCAATAAAGGTGAAGTCGCCGCTCATAAACACTTACGTGGCTGGGGGCTCGTGAGTGCGTTGCTGGCCTTTTAGGGAGTGGTACGCTATTGTCTTAGAAGGACCCTAAGTCGTAATGGTTCGGAAATACCGTGGCGGGCAGCTGGTTCTATAACGTGATGGGTGCGTGGTAAGAATGTCTTACGAAACGCGCAGTGCTGGAACGACAGACATCAAGGTGATACGGGTGGAATTTCGTATTCTGCCTAGATGTCTGAAGATGAAATCCATATACAATATATCAAAAGCACAAATTCTTTATTCAATTAGGATTGTTAACAACCACTTTGAACGATAAACTAAGTTTACGTGGGTTCACTATGTGCCCTCTAAAAAGTACCCACAAAAAGTCAGCTGTTACTAGTTTCCCAGTATTCTAGGATCAGGATCAGTTTCCGAGTTTAGGGTTCAATACGCGCATTTTTGCCGAGCAAAAAGTCAAAATCGTAATGTAATTTTTATGGGATAAATCACACACGTGAATTAACCACATTAAAACAAATGTAAAAACCAACACTCAAATTAGTTAAAGCACAACTTAATTAATAGCATTTCATAGAATAATAGTCCTTATCACGAATACATTAATCATACATTAGCGTGAAATGTAACGTTAGATAAGCGATCAAGATGTACATTTAATGGAGTGTGGACATCGTAAAGTAACATTGTGAGACGATCACTCGGCCTGAGTTGTATTGTTATTTTGAATTGTAAGTGAATTTGTGAAAAAAATGAAGAGCATTATTTTCAGTGTTGTTCTATTGCAATTGAATTGGTGTTTCGGTATGTATTTAGATAACGTTTATGAGCCGTGTCTGATTTAACTGATTTAAGTGAATTCGTACAATACTGATACAGTAAAGTTACTTTTGGTGAATATTAATACTTATAAAAGTATAGTCTATATTAATTTTACAAAATTAATTCTGTCAAAGCGATATTTAATTCTAATAAGTATTAAATAATGTATTATACACAAGGGAGATTGACTATTTTTTACAGTGAATTTGCTCACGTAAACTAGTTTTTTACTGTTAGTGATCTTGATAGTATCTTAATAAAAACTAAAAAACCAGAAGCTGATATTCGGTCAGTTACCTGAGTGTTCCAAAATTGTATGTACTAGTACATATATGAATAGATAATAGAATATTAAGCTTATTTGTATTATTAAACTAATTTATATGTAAATGTATACATCAGGTACTGTAATAACTATTGTCATTATTTTTATTTGTACAATTCTTAAGGACACAAGATAACATCAGAGATTTTTATAATATTAACAAGCAAGCATATTTATAAATAGAACAAAACCTATATTTATATTCTAGAAGGATAAGATTATACATAGTTAATTTTAAAATAATCGCGGAGTATCTGTTATTGATCGTCTAAAGGTCCGGCTTGAAGTCTCCTAAGTACCTTTTTTAGTGGAACAAGTAACAAACAATGATCTAAGTTTTCTATATTTCGCACGAGCATAACCATTTGGTCTGACGTACCTTATTTATGTACCTCTTGTAAGTGACATTTTTGTCGAAGAGAATTAATTTACTCAACTGAACCATTATGCATTTTTCTAAGGAACTTAGTACAGTCGTGACCAACCATTTAGTTATCTATAAAAAATAAACCACTGAATTATTAAGAACTTCCTCGGTCTATTACTAAATTTTATTTGTACAAACACTTTGCAGTCAACAGTTTTAAAATCGTACCTACATTATTAAAAGGTTCCAACTGGGTATTTCCATGTAAACAAATTGATGGACGCGTCACAAAAATAAACCTTCAACGGTCGTTATAAATGATACGATTTATTAATTGCTTAGCTAATTGAATGTTAAGTGTTGTATAGTTTCTTTTGTTATAACAAAAGTATATTAACTTATTGAATGTTTAATTACCTACAGAATATTTTTACTTTGATCTATTTTAGTGTGTCAAAGTACCCAAAATGTTGGTATTATTCCCAGTTTCTTTATACGCGAGAAAGGACAGCCTACCCTGATGTTTTTTTTGGTTTTTACTATTAAAATATATAAATCTCACAGTAACAGCTTTTGAAAAAGGAACACATTCCTTTAATCACACTAAATTGAAAATTATACCAATAAATATACCATCAAAGCTTCGGAAAAGCTATCTTTGATTAAAGATGGCTTTCCGAACCTTAATTGAATTACCCACAAATAGTTATTAAAGTTATTTTCGTCAATTCGTCCTTAAATGTCCAAATGTATAAGATTATCGAAGTTCCTTATATTTATGCATGGTACTCATAAAGACGGTAACCGTGACTATAGAATATAAGATTCGTCTCAAGAATATTAAAATAAAACACAAAACATTAAAAAATATATATTCGTTAATGATGATTTGATTGAAGACCTTTTTAATTGAATTACGTTATACTAATGCGTAACAGATTGGAAAACTAAGTTCATATGTTTTATTTAAAAATAATTTAGTTATCTATAAGTTAAACTTATATTTATGTCTCCTATATTGTTTTCCTTTGCAGACTTCAAATACATAGATACATACAAAAATATAAATATTTTCACAAGACGAAATAAATTCAAAAAGCAAGGGTTGAATAGGCGGCATTATAGCTTAGAAGCATTTCACCCAATCTAGTTTTATGAATCGTAAAGCATTTCAATAGAAACATTAGCAGATTTTTATTACTTTCATATGTCATTCATAAATTAAACTACATGAGTTACGCCTACGATGTATTTGGTATTTTACAATTAATGTCTTAATAAATCTAGTTCTTGTTTGAATTTAAATTAAAATTTTAATTGGTTATAGTTTATTGTAAAATATAATTAATCGGTAGCAATCGATCCAACCAACCTCCCGTATTTTATATGGGTATTTTACCTTAGTTAAGACTATTTCTCTACCTTCTAATACAACAAAAAATTACACCAAAAATTTACCCACAATTTGGTATTCCTTTTAAAGTCAAAATTAACTTTTTAGGTATATTCGTATTGGTATTTGTATTAATACATTTATTATAAAAATAACAATAATCCAGTGGTTAAATTTGGGCCTATCTATATTATAAATAGATAGTCGAAGCCCTATGGTATATTTGTTTATTGTTAAATAGATAGCTTTGCCTAGTACCTGTACAAGCAAGAATTACACAATTAAAACGAAAACCTATCAGCCGGATATGAAGGCACACTGGCCCGGAGTTTTCCGACTTGAAACATTTGGCCAAATAATAAAATAGTTGTTGGCGCCAGTTTATTGTTCGCTCAGTTGAACAATGATTATGCAAATTGCTTTCGTATTAATATACAAATTCCTCGCCATATACAGTTTTAGGGACATAAAAATCTAACGGATCTACAATCAAAACTAATAATAACTGTTCTAACATAAAACTCTCTAATTGACTTATTACAGCTTTAATTTATGAAACGAAACTCATGTTGAATTGAGTTTTAAGAAAGATACATATATCCAGTATATTTGGTACCAATATTTACTTTATTGGTCAATAAATGCTATTATTGGGTGATATATGAAGCACGACTTAATAATCGCTTTGATGCAACATTTACTGAAAATTAATAAAAAAATATTTGAATTATCAAAGGTTTATTTAAAGTACGAAATCATAGGGTTAATTGTTGCTATTTAAATATTAACATTTTAATAATTAACAAGTTTATTTAATTACCAATATAAATAAATCTAAAATGATACGAATCGTTGCAAATCATCTTGGCCTTCGTTACAATGCTATTAAAATTAAAATTGGCTAAGCATTGAATTGTATTTACCGTTATTCCAATCCTATTGTTTCTTTATTA
The DNA here is from genome assembly GCA_951799465.1 of Leptophobia aripa. Classification (NCBI taxonomy): domain Eukaryota; kingdom Metazoa; phylum Arthropoda; class Insecta; order Lepidoptera; family Pieridae; genus Leptophobia; species Leptophobia aripa. Next base: position 4,220,772 of record OX637280.1, read on the forward strand.
AATTAGGTTTAACATAAGTCAATCACCTGTTATAATTTATAATCGCACAGATAATAAAACTAATGTGTATACTCTCAATGACATAAAAAATATGGCATAGACTAGCGAAAACAGATGACTAAATCATACAGGACAATTGAGTCATTATTTAAACAAGCGAATGGAAATATATTTATTGTTTAAAGTGCTCTTCTTTATGAATAACGTGAGTTAATTAGTTTTATATTTTATATTATAAATACTATCAGTTACTTTCGAAAGCTTAACAGCGTTGTGGGTCGGCGTTTTACATTTTTTGATACGACTCACCCACAATCGAATAAAAAGGTATTTTTTGGTTATATATGGTTCTTAAATTCACAATGTTACATTTTTATGTTTATATATTTATGTTGTCATGTGTATAAGTATATTTCTCAGGTTAGCACCTACAACGCGAACTATATAGTGCTTACCATGTGGCTAACCATTGTGTGAATTGAAAATCATTTATACTCCTTATTTTATTATACAGGCAATTCAATTTCTCTCCAATAATATGTTTCTAATTTTTATTTATCTTCGTTTTTTGGTCGTTATTTTGTGAATTTCTTCGCAATTAAAAAAATATGATTTCAAGATTTTTTCTTAAGTATATATCGGAGTTACACATAGATAACACCCATTATTTACTAAGCTGTAGTACATAGTCAAAAAGTATTAATATATGTGTTTTCCGCAAAAAAAAGGTAGACAAATCAATAATAAGGTTTATGATTTTATCGATCGACATGGGATTTCCATCAATTAACATTAAGTACGGTGCATTAGGTACAGTATATATTAATGCTATTTTCAATCACGGTGACGCAACATATTTACTTTTGATATTGTTTTATTATGGTGAGCTCAAGTTTCTTGTTTAAAACACTTGCTGAACAAAAACGCGATCAGACACGACTTATTTGATATTTATTTTCTAAACGTATACATGCAGAAGTTGAAGGTCATAAAAAAACCTTCGTTTCCAGGTTTACCTCAGCCCAGGGGGGTTGGTGTTTACGCATACCAAGACACACTTGGCAATAGGTACGGTGGCACCTACGACCTCGATGACAAAGACATCGTCAGGAATAGCGATCCTTACTATGGCCAATATCCAAATGTGGCACAAATACCATTCTTGAACAACTTCGCCGATAGCTTTTATCCAAATTATATTTCGAACTACGATAACATTCTACAAGAGTAAGAGATGTTTTATGAATTCCGGTGACGGTAGGCATGGGTGGAGGTTGTAAGAGTTTCTAGTACAATAGTTCCTAATCCCGTTTTAAATCAAGTCTTATCCATAAGCCTCATTAAAGACGAGAGTAGAGAGTGAAACACTAAAACTATGAGATTTATGAATAAGACTGGATATAAATCCTAGTGTTTTGTTGACGTAGCGCTATGTATTGTATATACGCAATTTAATCAGTATATTTATAACAATAGAGTTAGAAGACATATTGGTCCAGGGTTTCTACTGTTCCCCAAGTTTCCACGTTTTCCACGATTTGGAAGAAGGTACATGTATGCAGTTTGTGAAACGCTTCGCCTACTAACCCACGAGTGTTATTGCACATTTTTTTTTTAATTCGTGTGTTTATGTTGGGTACTGTTTACAGGGTGTTTGCTTCGAATTTAGAAGCACAAAGGTTGGCGTCATACGCTGCGCACAAAGCGTATGATCTAACAAAGAACCAGTTTCGTGAAATTCCCAATTTCTCCAGGTATCCCACTTTTGGAAACTTCTTTGGAGCAGGAGGTCTAGTACCGTATGACATCATGTCCCAGCCTAACAGTGCTTATGCCAGCGGGGCTATAGGACCTGGATACAGTCACCAAATCGCAGCTATTAACCCGGAGAATGACGTAATTATTTTCTATATTTATCAATAAACTTAAATAGTTATAGAACATATCTGCGTAATATTCTGTGACACTACATTTGAATAAATGGTCATTGAGATATCAGGCTATATTTCTAGCTTTTTCTAGCCTACAAGGTATGGCCTATACTTTTAATGTAGTCTTTAAATTGCCGAATACAAAATAACCAACGAAGCTACACAGTTCACTGTGTTATAAGTGTGAATTAATCGGTTATGTTAAAGTAAACTTGAATTTTGTATGGCATAGGACGTACTGCGATAGTACAATAAACAAAACAAAAACATTATTGTATTTGACTTTGAATAACCCCAAGAAATAATTGTACGTGGTTGATTACGTCAACTTGGCATAGTACATGTACATGACCTAACCTATGAAGAATGTGATCTTTGTTTGATTTTTATTATGGTTAGGCATACGATTATAGAATTCACAAGTAACATAACATTTAAACAACTTGAGACGATGACCTGCGCTTGTTTTCATTGTGATATTATCAAAGCTAGAGTAGTTCGGTAACGTAGTATCGATTTATTAGATACGGCTTAAAATATACTTTACATATGTTTAAATGAAATTACGAGGTTACTTAAATAAACAGTGACAGAACATTTTAAATGATTCTTTACAGGCTATGAGAAACATTGACATCACGAACCGTTTCAATGATGTGCCTGGTAACAACAAATATTATGGTGTCTCCAGTTCATCATTCTCTTCGTCGTCCAATGTAAATGGAAAGCCACAGAACATGAGGAGTGCTGAAACTGTCGTTAACGACAATGGAAAGATTACCAAATACCGTGTTCAGAATTAAAACATTTCATTCAATAAAGTTTTCTAAGTAGATTGTGTTTATTAACGCCTTTTTATTTCACATATAATACGACCATACAAGATATCGTTTGGAAATAAATTACAGATATAATAAATCGAAGTAATACAATACAGTCTGTGGTTGCAGGGTTTTTTAAATACTAAAAAGTAGTCTAAACTACATTTTCAATTTCAGTTTTTTACATTTACCAAATTTAATGGTTACATTTTCCAATGTAAATGATACAGTATATTTTTATTCGGTACATTAAAGGTACACCTTTAGAAAAATATCACAAAAAAAACACAAAATATGTGCATAAAACATAACAGCACAGAAAATAGAGTTATAGAATAAAACATATCTTTAAAATCTTCAAAAACTACCTAATTAGTTTGAATAACCAAAAATAATTCCATAAAAAAGACTCATCAAAGCTCAGTAACCCAGTAATTTAATCATCAAATTGAACAACGCAATGTCTGCTTTAATCTGATTCATTAATCTAAGCAGTCATCATACAACGTGAACTTGGCATTGAAGGTTATATTTTTTGTCATTATTACTTTAATTTCACCAATTTGCCATCTACCTTTATTTTTGGAGTTGTACTCAGTAGCCATGAACTTGGGTTTTGCCGACAGCCCCTATTAGCACCATTGGTTAGTTCTCTGCATTTTCGACAGTAGAACTCGCGAGATTCATCAACTCTTCTATCTCGAGTGTCTTGTCTATGAATTGTTCTTGGTCTATTGAAATCGTTCCAATTGTTTATGTTTTTATAGAATGACGTTGGTTGCCATTGAGAAAACGCTGTGTTTGGATACAAATCAAACTCATCTCTAATGATGTACGGTTTTTGTGTCGGTTTGTATCTTGTGTCTGGTGTTCGTATTAACGTTGTATCAACTGATTTGTAGGCTTTTACAACGGGTACTTCTCCGCTGTCTTCTTGTTTTGTGCTTTTGTGTCCTCTTGTTAGCAATAGAGCTTCGGGTTCATCTATGAGTGAATTAGAGTTATTATTTTTGTTAGAGATTGAATTGAATTTTATTATGGACTTTACCTGCTGCATGTATTCCTTTATTTTTATGTTTAGTTGAAACTACAATCGTATGTTTCACTTCTACGTCTTCATTGGATGTTGAAGATGCTTTATCATCTTCAATAAAATCTATTTTTGTTGACACGCAGTTACAAACAACTATGATGGCTGCTGTAAACAAATTGTGAGTTATATGTTAATTTCTGATATCATTTATTAAATGATTAAAATAATCAAAAGTAATTTTGAATGAATCTATATAGATAATCTCGTCGAAGCGACTTAAAGCTATAATCATAGAAATAAATACATTTTACAAAATCACCCAAACTATTTGGCAAATCATTTACTCTACAACTCAGCGTCTAAAACGAACACGGATCTTTTAAGGCTGGGTACCAACTGGCTGAGGATCGCCTCAGAGGAGGCATCAGAGAAGACCGCCTGGACTCCGAAACCTAAATGTCCTGAAAATCCCAGCCTAACTGATAGGAGTCGATGTCTACTGGTGGCAGTATTGAAGAGAGATTTTTTTTTACAAAACGATTAATATAATCAAATGAATTAGATTTGTTTTTAATTAAATATCAGCCCAACCGATTAAAACAACCATAACAATTGTTTTAAAAAGTGTAATTTACAATTTTTTTAAATTTAGGGAATTGATGGTTAATTTTTAGAGTTCTAAAATATAGTAGCCAATACGTTGAGACATATTTTATCAGAAACGTATAATTTACTTATTTATATAATATCGGCATTTAAGATAAAAATAACATACCTGAGACACCAAACATGTAAATAAAATTTGTCATTCTTCTCAAAGACACAGAATGGCATAAAGCTCATCTCGCGTGTCACCGGCATTTTATATAAACAATACAAATTACACCAAATGATCGCAGGAAGTACAACAATTACCAGACGTACAAGAAAATATTATTTTTATAAGTATTCTTGGAATTATCTTTTAATATGTACCTATGAAAACACATGCAGATACTTTGCAATACATTTATCGCCAAATTATTTAAAATAGACACTCAGTGGAAGTCGGACTATTAAATATTGTTTTAAGATATTTTTTTCTAAAAAATAAGGGTTGGTGATAAAAGGCTAAATTTTTTGGGTTGTATATATCTTAATGCCGCTTTATAACAAGATAAAAACAAAAAGAATAAGTATGAACAACTATTATCATTTAAGGGTATCCTATTAATTTCTTAGACCTACTGAATACAACATATAATATTTGGTAAAAATCGGTCAAGCCCTTTCGAAAGAGTACGGTAACATTGTGACAGAAATTTGATATACATATTAGGTATAATTAATCTACTTCAAAAAAATATTTTATCCTATATTTAGTAATTAGCAATAACCCTCAAATTATACTCATTGACATTCATTTCAATATTTAAATTCTTGGCAAGACGCCAAAAAGTTTATATATTGTTCAGCGCCATCTATTCAAGTCATAAGGAACTTAAGTTGCTGCCATAAATTAGGCGTGGTTGAAACTGCTGTGTTTAGTTGTTTATCTTGTTTTGTAGATGGCGCTTTACTTAAATATTAAATTAGGTGTTATTGTTATTTTATTTAATATTTTATTCAGTATTTACTTTATAATAAAAATGTATTTATTACATATATATTGTAGTATATTGTAATGTTAAAGTAATATTATAATAAAATTTACATATGAATCATATGTATAGAGTAGTATTGATCAGTAATAGTATCGACATTAGTATCCTATTAGTATACTATGTAGTTAAAACAAGTAGTGACGTTTTCTACTTTGACATATAAAAAATATTATTATTAATGTCAAAAAATAAAAAGGAGGCCGCCCAACGTGGGGCTCGAACCCACGACCCTGAGATTAAGAGTCTCATGCTCTACCGACTGAGCTAGCCGGGCTGTGATAATTGTGTCAAATTATTTGGTAATATATTGAAAAATAATAATATTATAAGAAGAAATAAATTGTTATGTATTTACTAAATATTATCACTTACCTAAAATACAAAAATAAACATGACTATTAAAGGCCACAATTGTAAAGTATAAATAATCACAGGTCACAGTCCCATAAACAACAGAAACTTTTAAGACGGGAGAAATGCCTTTTCAGCACACGGTTTGTTGACAAGCGCATATTGCGACGCCACTTATACATGTCAAAGCCTCAAAGCTCATGACTGTTCAAACGGCAAGTACGTACATAAGTTTTTTAAGATCAAAGTTCCAACCTATTATTGTAAGGAACGTTTCTAACATTACAAATATTTTTTTATAGAAGACGTGGCAAACGAGCAAGAGTCACACCATAAAGGCGAAGTCGCCGAATATTCGGCGACGAATATTCCACGTGTATATATATACACGTGGCTGGGAGCTCGTGAGTGCGTTGCCGGCCTTTTAGCAAGTGGTACGCTCTTTTATTGACAGACCCTAAGTCGTATTGGTTCGTATTTAACTTATATATTACATAACGTTGTACATGCAACTTGAGCTGTGGCTGACAATAGCTTAGGTGTTCAGTTTTCTGTACCTGGTACACTTAGAGTCGCAGTCGGCAACACTGTTTTATATAAATATATATATAGCAATTACAGTAGTCAAATAGCACATATCCTTAGAAGTCTCCAGATTTGCAGACTCCAGCGCAATATGTTTATTACACCAGTTATAGTTATACATATATATGTATATATCTTCGGTTCTATTATTTTTAACGAATATAATATTTATCTTGTATATTTTTTATATGTGTTTTTTCACATTCTTGTGTTTTTCCTCGTGTACTTATACCTAAATGTGTATGTTATTAAGATATATATTTTTTTTGAACTGGATGGAGACAATATATTACCGAATATTTATTGTTGTATAAATGTTGGGATAATAATTTAAATGAGTTAAAAAGTCAGCTCCTAAGTTGAATATAAATATTGTCTTTCGTAATTCATACCTGAATCTAAAAATCTTAAAAGAGGCGATCAAAAGAGTGCTTACACCTAAATTAGTATTATAGGAAATGTCCTATGAGGGTGTTTCACAATAAACTTTATTGTATTCAGGTATATTGGAAAGTACCTAGCTAGGTACAGCCTAGGTTCACTTTCAAATCACAAAGATAGCACTGTTTCTCGTTGTGATTTTTTTCCCAAGAATGTATAGTCGCGCAAACAAGACACGATCGATCGAAATAAGATTTTTCTCGCGATTTCAGAAAATACAATAAATACAGTAAAAGTAGCCTTTGAGAAATATCTCTGAACATGGTGTCTCGATAACCGCGGATGCTAAAAATAATTTGAAACTTCATATTGATATGATAGTTTACCAGATGAGTTTTTTGTGTTCTCAAACCGGTTTGCTTTGGAACCCTTGTGGCCTTGAGAATAACGTAATTTACGTAGCCTTTTTCAGTTAAACAAGTGGTCGCTGACACCATTCTATGTGGAAAATATAATAATAATAACTTATCAATATAATTCTCTTAAAGTAACTGTGCCTCTAACTTTATCAATAAAGATATATATATAGATATAGATATATATATAATTATAGCTTATATTTATTAAGTGATACAAAACATTTAACGTAAACATTCTTAATATTAGCTTAAACAATACTTCTTAATAAATACGAAATCACACATGTGCGCGACAGTACGAGCGAATGCAAATGGCACACGGCGCAATCAACGGAGTGGGACTACAAGCGGACGAGGAATACCGTCAGAAAGTATTTCTGCATTAAATTTCAAGAAATATAGCAAATTTTCCATTGTATGTGGCAATTGTATGAAGATATGTCTAAAAACATACAACTCCCTTAACCTTAACTCCCTGTTGTATATATAAATTAATATGAATCAAGAAGATCAGTGATTTATTTATTACATAAGAACAATTATGTATATTATATTTGTCAATAAATAAACAACTAAAATCTATTCTAGTGAATTTATAATACGATGCCTCAAGTCAAGAGTATTTTCTATTTCCTGTTCAGCGAATATCTCTGTTTCGCTTCACCAGATTCATATCATTTCCAGCTTTGGAGTGTATTACGAGTATTTTTCTTGAGAAAAATTTAACATCTGTATGCGATCTGATATTTACGTGGATAGCACGTAGCGATAACTAATAAGTGTTATATTTTTAGTCTTCTTGTCATCTGAGACAAGTTTATCCTTGACTTTAACCGATTAAACTTATAATAATATGTATATAACACTTATAAAAACTGTATAGTTTCAATTCCCCGTTTTCGTATGTTTATTTTTGACACATCAACTAATTTCCATATTTTTTAAATTACTTTATGAATAATATTACAAATAATATAAAACACTACTGTTCAGTCGCAGGACTAAAACCTTTTTATGTGGAAACTATTTTAATTTCTATTTTTTTGTTTCTTTTGTCATTGGCCATTTATAATTTTCTTTTGTTTTACAATTGTTCTAATGTCATGGATTTATCTCACGTACAATACAATTAATATAATAATTAAACGTAAATTAATGGAGTCAGATTAATTACATTCCGAAGGGAAACACACTACAATGGGATAATTTTGGTTGTCCACCCATAACGCTGGAGGCATTAGCTAATTTACCTCATTTAAATTGTTAAAGGAGTCGAAGAAATAAAACGAATATCAAACTTGACAATGACAGCCCCACAATCTGGGCATACGAAAGCAAACAAACGAAAATCAATAATAATTTACGTCTGCGCCCGCGCCGGTCGATAATCACGATTGTGTTTAGATAAAAATACAATAACAAAATAAACAAGTAGATAATCACATCACGTTGGATGAATAATAAACGCGGTAACCATAAGTTTAAAAAAGTGAAGACATTTTTCGGATTCTATAAAACTCAATTTTTACCAGTCTGCCGTTAATTTATCTATTTTAATTAATTAATTTATCAATCTATATTATCAATCTTAATTTAATTAATCTAGTTGTTAATTTAAGTAACATTAAAATACTTAACTATTATCTTAAAGAGGGTATTTTTTATTATTAAATTTCAATACACGAGTTAAGGTTAATCTTGGTAATTGTTTTTTTTCGTGTGGTTTTAGGTTTTCATCAGTTAATTGTGTTTAGTTTTAAATTTAAATATATATTTTCCTCTTTTTGACAGTTCTTTATTGTATAAATAAGTTTTTACTTCTAATATGCCTTTCTATTCTTTCTTACTAAAGTACTGTCTTAAATGTATTATTTTAATGGTAATTATACAAAAACAATGAAACATTTAAAATGTTTTACACACATAATTATGATTTTCCATAGCAGTTCGATATTCACAAAAAGCATGGTCACACCATAAGCGCGCTAACCACTCGAGCCGACTTACATCATTGGAAATGACGGTTGACAGACGCCAAAGCACTTATTTTTAATCAGTATTTATTTGCTGTGAGAGTTTAATATTCATTGCTTTAATTACGTTAAAATTTATGAAAAATAACACCGCGACTTCCATTAGTATAATGCGACATGTAGACGTTAAAAAAAGTTGTGCATCATCAAATATACGCCTGCGAACAATTACCACAGCCCCAAAGCAGATAAAATGTTGCTAAAATGCAAACTTTTAGACCCTGACTGAAACAAGTTGTTGTAATGTGACCAGGCTCACCTTTTAGCATAGTTAATTAAGAAAGTAAGCCTAGTGCCCGTTTGATCGATGTTCTATAAATATGCTATTTCTTATCCCTACCACCTTGACGTCTGGTGCTTCACTACTGTGCTTTTTTAGGCAGTTTCTGCCGCGCACCACCTCTTTGTGGAACCAACTGCCAGCGCTGGTATTCCCGGGCCGCTACGACTTGGGGACGTTCAAAAAAAGAGTGTTCCTCTTTCTTAAAGGCCGGCAACTCACCATGGGCAACTCAACAACTGTCCATGGGCGGCGGTTGGCACATGACTCGAAGTGACCCTGACCGGCCTGCTCGTTTGCCTCCTCTAACATAAAAAAAACACTATGGTTGATGGTGTAACAGATGAGATAATAACGCGAAAATAATCAGTAATTTCCATAAAATGATCTTCTAAATTGCAAAATGTCAGCCCTATAAAACTTAAGCTTTATAAATAATTAAGTTGTCTTGACAACTCTGTGTGAAGATGTGAACCATCTGCGTCGAATGCTCTTTGGGACTAGCTTATGATAAGATATCGACCTTAATTGAAAGTGATAAAGTTGTATTTTTCATACACATTAGTTTAAAATGAGAAACAGTTTACACTAAGATGACGGAGTTTCAGTCTCGATATTAATCCACGAGACACCTGGCCAGATTATGAGACATATGGCCAGTTCCGTGTTCTGTAGTTTAATCGAACTATACTAATGTCATTTCAAATTGGAAAGCTGGAAAATTTATATTCATTGAAGCACAAACACTTTTGTTGCGTATAACGGTTCTTGCGTGTTGATAAAATATGGGTGCATTTGGTTTTTGTGTCTTTATTTCATGATAAAACAAAAAAAAACAACATATTTTTTTTATTTTAACGGTCCTTATCTTAATAGGCCTAATTTTTAATCGATAGAAACTTCTCAAGTCGCGTAATAGTGTCCTGAATGTTTAACAATTAGTTGATTGTATAATATATATAATATAATATATGATCTTTGGCAGAATACGAAATTCCACCCGTACCACCTTGATGTCTGGCGTTCCACGACTTTGCGTTTTTTAAGGCAGTTTCTGCCGCGCACCACCTCTTTGTGGAACCAACTGCCAGCGCAGGTATTCCCGATCCGCTACGACTTGGGGACCTTCAAAAAAAGAGCGTTCCTCTTCCTTAAAGGCCGGCAACTCACTTGTAAGCCTCCTGGCGTTGCAGGTGTCCATGGGCGGCGGTTGGCACATCACTCGAAGTGACCCGCCTGCTCGTTTGCCTCCTCTCACATAAAAAAAAAAAAAATAAATAAATACACCTAATGTAATAATAATGCTGACGGCAATTCTTCACTGTATCGCGATGTTTATATGTTCAGCGAGAAAAGCACCAGCTCTTGGATTATCGGTTCTGACTACCAGGTGCCTACTTAATTCCAAAAATAAGCGCATGTGCACTTGTAACCCAAAGTCCAAAAGTCTCTTCTCCAAACACAAAGATATAGGAAAGTGTGCTTTGACCTCTTGTTGATTTCGGCCAGCTTGTCGCGCCATTTTGTGCTTGTCCGATGGAGTACCGAGCCCCGGAATAAATTAACTTAACTTGGTTTATGAAGACCTTGTAGTGCAAACACCCGTTAGTAATGGACGGATCCAAGTAATGTAAAACTTCGAATGAAATATGTAATTACGTCGTTAAGGAAATTGAATCTTGACGTTTTCTTTAAAAGAAAGTTTATCTTCAAAACAGATTCTTCCCCATCAAAACAGGCTCGGCAATGATCGTATATTTTAATCACGGCTTGGCGAGGGCGGGAAAAATATTGGATAATTAGAATATATTAGGCGTGGCGCCGGAAGATGTTTTTACATAAGTAAACATTATATTTTTTTAAATATTTGTTTATATTGGACATTCATACGCGTGTGTTATAGGTGCACAAATAGATACACTGCATATATAAATATTATTTTAAAAACATATGTATGTTATAACTACAATCAACAAATGTGGTCATTATACACTTGCTGACCGTACCGACAACTGAACCCTTTAAACTACTGTCTACTTTCAAGGCGTAAATATATAAAAGAAAGAGACGAAATCTTTAAGGTTTAATACGATTTACACAAAAAGTGTCTATATAATAATTAAATTAATTTTTATGTAAACTACTTTGTAAAACCTTAAAAATGCCAAAAAAGTTCGTTCCTTGTAGCAAAATAAAATATAATTAAAGCTCGCAACCGATTGTTTGCATTACGTGTTTAAGATGTTTGCTTTGGATCCATTGATTATGGAAACCAGTCGACCAACGAGCCAACCAACTATTAAAGCCAATTTTCTTGTACTTTTATAAATTACACGGTTCAGTTACGAAATTGAAGTAAGAAGTGTAGCAATTTTGTGAAGTTTTTACTTAAATTTTGTATAAATTTGAGGTTTTAATGAATGCAATAAAGTTCTAGAACACTACGTTTAAGAGCAAATCAAATACTTTTCTTTAAATTTCACAATTATTTAAATTATTTAACAGAAAAACAGTATTTTCTTAGAAAACCATTTGTCAATAAATCAAAATTGGTAAGGAATAAAAATAGAACGTTATTTAAAAACAACATTACTGAGTTGTAGTTTGTAATTGTTATATTAGCATTACAAAAATCCATGTCATCCAAGATAATAAAACAACTTACGAGTTGATCGGATCATAAAAAAACATAACAGATATGTTTCTAACCCTACAATACTAAACACTAAACAACAATAATAAATTTATAAGTCTAATTAGTAAAGTAATTATTACTTAGTAAACCTTAGTCACTTGGCAGCATTATCTTTAGTATACATATAATATTATAGCATTATATTTAAAATAGTTACTTAACTAGATGTAAGACTTAAATAAACAAACTGAATAACTTAATATAAATACTAAAACACTTAAATAAATTGAAAAAGTTTGGCTCTTGTGGCAGAGTACACATAATACTCGGCATTACCTTGCTGTATCGCGTTACAAAGTTTTCGATTATCTTATAATAATACTTTACTATTTGTTTGACGATTCATAAAATCTAAGAATAAATATATTTTAATATAAAAAAATGGTCTGAGCTTACACATAAAACCGTATAACGTAAATGACATAGTCTTGTAATGCCCATAGTGATGTCGTTCAATAAAAAACGTGATCGATCGATATAATCAAAACAATAAAATTGAATGAGCGTTGTAAGATTTATTGCATCCTTAGCAACTTTTTGTATGCAGCTATTTGTACGAGTTGATTTGTGATTCCGACGCGGGAACGCTTTAAATGCAATACGTCAATCGAACAAGTATATACCACAGAGGTTTTTATTATACCCACGTAGTAGAACAGAGATTTTTTAAAAGGCTCACTATATAGGCAGCATATGAGCAGGAGGCACACCATAGACACTCTCCCTAAGTCGAAACACCCTAAATCGTATAGATTTGGAAATACTATAACGGTCAGCTGTTTCCGTAACGTGGTGGTGGTGGAACAAAGGACAAGGTGGAGGACATACACACACACAGAGACAGATAGATGTCCAGTGATGACGCTGCATATATTTAACAAGATATATTTGCAAGATGCTGAGAGACCCAACTTCTTTACGCAAACCCAATGTATCAAGCTCTGGAAAATTGACAGACAGATCGGTGATCAAGAGGAAGGAGCTAAATATATAGAGATAAAAGTGATCATGAACAAGGCGATATAACATATATTTTGCTTAAATAATTGTTTTTATAAAGCAAAACGAGCGAGTCGTTCATGAGCTGGACCTTCGCCAAAAGGCAAATATATTTTTATTAAGCCAGTCAAATAAAGTAAAAAATAATAGTCAGTAAACGTCAGACAAAACAGATTGAACCGTTTCAAAAGATGAAAAATGGTTAATACTATTTTAACTATTGCACTTAAAAGCTCTCTGTGGTTAAGGGTATGGAGGAAAATCAGCAATGTTATTAAGAAATTCCTCGAGGGCACATTAATTTAATTACACACGTTAACACATAATATAGGAAGGTATTTCAATGTGAAACCGCAAGTTTGTATTAAAATGAACAGCAATTTGTGTCGCGTCGATAGCGGAACGATCAATCTTTCGAATTGAAACACGCGCTATTTGGATAAGAACATTGGAAACTGTGGAGTGTTAATGCTACTATGTTATTTTCTAAGTACTTGGTTAACACGTGTTTTGCCTCTTAATAATACTGTGGGTTGTCTGGAAGATATCGCTATCGATCATTGGACATTATCTTCTTCTACTGTTTTAGTGCAACAAAGTGTGAATAAATAAATGCATTGATTTGATTTCATTCGTAGTGATTCTGGTAATCGAGCCCTTTTTATAGAAACTGACCAATATAGAAATATATCAGTCATGTTATGTACATAACAATTATTGTAAGTCTAAAAAAACATTTGCCAATTCTATATTCGTAAATATTTTAACCATTTCAAAAACTTGTGAGATTTTTTTTTACAATAATCACATTAAATGCTTTTTTAAAGTAACAAAAAATTAGATGAAAATCTCTATAGTTCTACTGTTCGGTTAGTTTTTCGTATGCCATATTCAAATAAGTCTAGGGTCCCGTATCTTCGCTGAGGACGATCACTTGATTGATCACTTCAGACAATTTTTAATCATCTATAATTTTCAAAAGCATAAACTGAATTGGACTCTGAGTCTACGTAATAAAGTCGACAATTCGCTGTGTTTTTTTATTTGCTGACGTTGTCATGCCTGGTCAAAATATTAGAAGTTTAATATTTGTTTTTGATAAACGGAAACCGGAAAGAGTGGACGTTTATTTTTTTTAATACAGCGTTTAATCTATATAATGAAATGTATATTTTATTTATTGTCAAAGATATAAAAACCTTTATATATAAAACATGGTTAATTTCTAAGAAAAATGCTATTTCTGGTACTTTTGAAAACATAAGACTTATTAGTTATATTCAGTATCATTTTATATTGACTATCATTAGTAATATTTTTCAATCTTTCCAAACTACGACAAATAAAAATACCTAATACTGAGATATATTTTGCATATATTTCAAACATACCTTAATTTCATTCTATGGGATTTTTAAGGCGACTTCAATTAACATTATACTCAGTAATGATAAATGATCTGAAGTACCAAAAATCTATTCTTTCGTGGGAACGTTTTTACATCTATGCCAACAATGGTGGCCCTAACGATAATTCTGCGCAAAAATGTGATGTTTACCCTCGCTCGATTAACCGTGGAGGATGGGTTTCTGAAACTCTTGGCGCGTGCCATCATTTACAACTGACTCTGTACTCTATTACATTGAGATAAAGTCTAAAATCCAAAACATTTGTATTTATTGGAAACAGATAATTTATTTAGAGTATTTATTTGGCGCGGTTGGTCGGATTCAATATCGTGGGACTTGGTTGATTTTCTCGCAATCATGTCAGTGTATATTAACAGATTTGTCTTCTGTTTTATTGGCAATGGCCTCCATCCAAGTGTTAATTTAAAACAACATCACACAGAAATAAAGATACAAAACGAAGCGCTTATTCCATATGGATGATACTGTAGATAATATAATGATTTTAAACATTAATTATTAGAAGGTAAAAACCAAATGATACATACAATAGATTAATTAAATATATTAAGTATTAAGACAAACTTTTGTTTTAAGTTTCAACCCTTAAAGGAAAGTTGTCTTAATTTTGACCCGAAAATTGAATATAAACTTTCTGAATTAATTTAACGAAAGTTTTCAGTTTCGGTAATTTGAAAAAGCTATGTTTTGAGTTATATTTGGTTATAACTTGGTTGTGATATGGATGAAGTTTTTCGATGACTTATTAATAAGAGTGTCGTACAAAAAATCAGTTTATTTGTGTCTGCTATTTGCGTCGGCAAACAATATTCACGGTCCTTAGGGGCAGCACGGACTTGTGCCCAGGTCTTAAGAAAACGCCTGCTGAGTAATACTCGTTATTTTTTTAGAATGCTAGTTATTTTTAGTTAATTTATAATTAAATAATGGGTATCTTAGTTCAAATTAATAGGTTAAACTTTAATAATGAAATAAATATTTATAATACTAGTATTAATAATATATCTTTGAATTTCAAGTAATTTATCTTCTAAATATTAAAGAAACACAAAATAATCTTAATATTAACCTAACTAATGTAAGTAACTTAAAATAAAACAAAACACAAATTAAACCAAATTTAAAAAGTTTGGTCCCTGTGGCAGAGTACCTGCTCTGCAGCCACGCCTTTGGAGCTTGTGATAGGAAGGTGGGACGGTGCTAAAGTGTCCACATAAGTGGCATCCCAGACCATAGCCCTTCCCATACTCCATTTTATATTATAGTTCTACTGAAAAAAAATGTTAAATAAATTATATTTTAACCTGAAAGGTCGAAGTTTCAAACTTATCTCGTTTGAACCTTAATTTATCGAAAACGCTTTGGACTTTGTATAACTAGTTTTTAAGCCAGCTTAGCTTGGATTAAGATTACTGTTAAGATTACTCGGCCTCACCGACTTCTGAATGGAAAAGTTTTATTGGCGTCTTTGTTAGTATAAAAATTGAAAATGTAATTGCATTGGGATGAAGTAAAAGAATTAATTAACTAAAATCTATATATGTACCACAAGATAGATTAATATTAATCCATATACTCAAGTTACAACGCGTTCACAAAGTTTGGGGATTCAAAATCCCCATTACGACCCCTTCACGGTTCAATCGTTCTTAGATCGCGTATAAACGGCCGAGTGTCCTCTAGAAATACTCACTGCTTGTGATTTGGGTCAAAGCCTCTTTCAATCCGCGTTTGATGAGAGCGCCCTGGATTTGTTTGTGTCGGCAAAAGGCATAATAGGCACGCTGAAACTGAAAGCACTAATCAGCTTTTATCAAATTACTGTTGTCTATACTAGTTGATACTGTTTTTTGGAAATTATTTGTTCTGGTTCAAATTTTGTTTCTAATTGATGTTCAAAAAGAACATGACAACCCCACTGATTATGGGTTCTTCTCACCTGAGGTTAAATATTTAAAAAGAAACAAAACAAAAAATACTTATACCACCGCCATATTGACTTATGGCATTGGCTTGTTCGCGCACGCGACTTCGTTCGAGCTTCCTTCGATAATCGTAAAAAAGTAGCCTATGTCCTTCATTTTACTCTCTTTCTCACAGTACAGTGGTTATTATGTAAGAGACAGATTAACTTTCGTATTTAAGAAGGGAAATATAGCAGATTAATCTAAAATACTGTTGAGAATATCACAATACAGAACCGCACAACATTATTGTTAATAGCTGTGCCCGCGATTACCCGTTAGCGTATTACTCCTTGTGTGTTATTACCGTAAATTATCCAAAACACCTATCAGTCTAAAAATACGTACCTACTACTACCTCACCTAAAAAGAAATACACTGTAATGTAAACTATTAATAATTTGTAATTTGAACAAATATTTAAACACTGCCACAATAACTAATAGATATTTTATAAAATAACAACAAATGGAATCTAAAAATAAAATAATCAAAGACTATAAGTTAGCACGCTCCGAACATCAATTCGCATCAATAGGCAAAAATTCGTGCTCGGACGCCCCGCTTTCTTAAACCACTGGCCACGAGATGCACGGGGCTCGTTTCTCGAATGTTCGCGACCGGCCGCACTCCGCGCTTGGCGCCTAGCTGCTAGGCTGGACGCGAACGTTCGAGAATTGTCCTTTACTAGGTGACTCGCTAACCTCTAGGTGCCCAGCAAGCCTGCACGTGTTATAGTTGTATAATTTGTGTCTATAATTGAATATATTTATCTATCTTAATGAATTATTTTTACACTCATTACTTACATCATTATACATTATGCTTAATTACCTATTGTCAGGATAATAATTATAATGCAATATTAACCAAAACACAGTAGTATGTAATCATTATAATTATTATATTTAATAAAGTTGATTCACAATAATTTTACAATAGTATTTTCAAGGAATAACACTTACGTCTAACTCGTTCGCCAATCGGACCCAAAAGAGCCGCTTACCACAGATACGACAGAACCATCGAACATTTTTCAAAAATGCCTCTAATAAATTCTTTGAGCCAAAAAGAGGTTTTATTGAATTTATTTATCAAAATAGGTTTTAATGAATTTATTTCACAAAAACCTTAACAAATTCATGTATAATCATATCATTTAAGGCTATGAATATACATTATATAAGATCGTCTTACTATATGTAACATATTAATTTACTGATAAATGCACCTGCCTGTGAGTTCGCGACCTTATAACAAAATAATCCTTCGAAGTATTCACGCGCGATAGCTTATTATTAGCTTATTTATAACTTTGGTGTTTCTTTATCGATTTTAATGAATATTTTGTATGAAATCGTTAATACTGTTAACTTTTTTAATTAGGGATGACTTGTTTGTTTGTTGATTGTTTCTATAATCGTTACGCAGACAGACAGACAAAATTTTTAGTGATTGCAGTTTTGGATCACATCGATCCTTAATCAAATCCTGATAATTATTTTGAAAATATATTTCATGTACAGAATTGTCCTCTCTACAGATTTATTATAAGTATAGATTACACTTTAAGTTCGTCTGACAGCCCAGAAAAAATGACTTTATTTATTTATTCACACTTTGTTGCACTATATCATTAGGTAATGTTAATAGAAAGTACATATAAGAGCAACGGGCGGCCTTATCACTAAAAACGATATCTTCTAGGCAACCCACACTTATTAGGAATCATATAAAATAAAAGAAATGTCAGGAACTGCATCTCAAATTACTTAAAAGTGTCTTTCAGATTATTGAGTGATCCTATAACTCTAAATCATTAAAAATAATAGTCGCTTTAATTTAGGTCTAACTTAATTTCCGAAATGGTTTTAAGTAATTTTCTGTAAGAACATATTAAGTGGCAACAAAAGTAGTAATTTATATGGCACCACCATTATCCCTATTTTCAGTACACCTAACGGCATTCGATAATAAACTTTATGCCGTTAAGTTAAAAACTTATTTCTTCCTACTCAATATTACGTCCCAACTATTCCAAGCAACTGTTCCCTCACGGTCTGCTTAACATTGGGACCGGCTCCTTAATTACGTGATAGTGGACCGCTTTTGAAGAACTCCGAGTGGCCGGCGAAAATTCGGACCACAGAATATTAAATTTCCTTTCATACAGCCCGAGTACATTCCAATAGAAAGCACAGCTTGTAGGTTACAAATTTAGTCTGTGACGTTTTGAAACTTTAACCCATGTGTTGGGTTGACAATACATTTTGGGGTGGCGAGGGATTATCTAAGATTTTGAGGCCATTGGTGCTTCGAATGTAATTATCCATTCCAATTTGTATTTTAGCTACGGTTCAATTTATAGTTTGGGTTAGCAAATGATTATTCCAGATTATCCCTGAGTGCATTCAAGTTATTTATAGATAAAGTTTATAATGTATAGAATGAGGAAATTTCTCTATTATAATCGATATATTCATAAACGTAGTAATTTATGTGATACGATACATATATTTACATAATGTTTTGTTATTATTAATGTTAAAAAAAGGATGGATCTTACGTATTTCACCAATATGTCAAGTGTAAGCAGTAAGAAGCACCAGAAGTCATTTTGTTATGATTTCTGGTGGTCTGGGCGTAGAAGTATAAATAAATGTATTTTGTTAATTTAAGTACTTTGCTGATGGTCACAATAGAGCTCTACAAGAACAACAAATCACAAGAACACAGAGCGATTGGTGTCGTACAAGATTGCTGCCGTTACTATTAGCGACGTTTCGATAGGTAATGTCAACTGTCACGTCAACCTGACATTTGACACTGACATACTTATTAGTCTTGAGTCTTGACTTTAAGGGACTCCAATATCTTTTTATCCTATAAGAATGTTTGGCAAAAAAGAAAAGGTTAATTAGCGAAAATCATTGCTAAAACCTTGCTTTATATAGTTTATTTGTTTTTCGTAACTGATCTGTAGTTTTTTTTTCATTATAATCGACATTTATATGTATAATCTGTTTCTTATTTTATATATGCAAGATGTATGTATAAAAAGTAATGCACTCCTATAAACTGTAATTTATATAACTATTATAACTTTAATGACGTACGTGAGTCAATAAATGTGCGTTTATAGCCTTTACGCATTTATCAATAAATTAATCTTTGTTTATCGTCGTAATAAAAGAGTATCGCTTTTTTTAAACATGAGAATCGATTAGGCCACGTACGCCTAATGTGGAACGTACAAGATATATATACTAGCTTAGACTAGTCATAAGCGTGAACAAGGCTCTTTTGCAAGCTGTATTAAATTAAACTTTCTAAAAATATATATTTACACTTTGTTTTACAAAAGTAGTAGAAGTATATAATTTTAATAAACACTAGTACTTACATATGTATATCTTATATAAGCGCAACAGGCGGTATTAAGCGGTCTATTCCAGGCAACCCCCAAAATATTCAATAAAGCGCTTCTCGCTCTGATAAGTCAACACCATAAATGGATATTTATTTTAATAACAAATGTTTTAATATTAACTAACTATTAAATAATTAAGGTTTTTAAATATGTCGCAATCATATATTGCCTTCATGCATTATTTATAGTTATATTGGAAATTTGATACGTTTTTTATGTAAGCAGACATTTATGGTACCTTAAAACAAGAGCTGTGCTATGTACTGCCCATTTTTACAGTAAGAGGTAATATCTAGAATCTCTTTGTTCTCAATTTTTTTTTACCATTTTTTGTTATTTTTACCTAATGCTTAAGACATTATTGCTACAATTACCGGCTGTGTTATTTCACTCACTTGCCTTCGCCTTATGGCTGGACAAATAAATAATTTGAAAGTCACTGTTATGTTATGCGGGCTAAAAAGTTTTTTTTTTCCCTTTTCTGTTATTTACCATATGTCATCTTCGTCTGAGACGGATGTGTCTCATGCATAATGCAATCGTATAATCGAGTTCGATTTTGTTTGTTACTCAAATAAGCTATTGTGAATGTGATATAGAAAGTTTGACTGACAAGATCAAACTAAAAGCAAAGCCTATCACGAGTCATTACGGCTTCAGATGGAGGTGTACTAATTGCAAAGAAAAATATTAAGCTGTTATAATGACCGAATTATAGTGAAACCTATTGGCTCAACATCAAGATAAATAACGTATACGTATTTATAAATATCGGCAACTTAAGTAAAAAAAATATCTTTAAAGACCAACGTCACACGCCTGATGAGGTTTGATCTGATTTTTACTATTAAATTGTGTAAATTTTCGTGTTCGCATGTATGTCTTGTTAGTTCACAATTAATTGTTTTGTGTTTATATTTTGTTTTTTTGGACATATTTAGTATATTTACTGTTTAGGAACAGTTTTAATAAAAATTAAATAATATGATATATTTTTTTAATTTTAATATAAAAATCATTATATTTGTGTCTTCTTCATTTTTATAAAATGCGTAAAGAGAGAAGACACTTGTTAATTTTTTCTTTATTTGTTATCTTCACAGATACAAAACCTCATCTATGTAAATGTACAATTTATTTGAGTTTTAGCCCATTTAATTTATAATAAACGTTTATAAAAGATTCTTTGACATCTTTTTCCCGGATGCTGTGCCTCATTAGATTGCATCGTTTTGTCTTATTTACAGGCTTCGAGGGTGTCGGAGCGTGGGCTGAGTGCTATTATATGCATGAGAGACATAAAACTTTTATCTTTTTTTTAAAGACGTGTGCTTTCTGTAATAATTTGGCGTCCATATTTGCGTTTTATTGATTTTCATTTTAATATAATTGTTTAATGTAAATAAAATCTCTCGTTATAATTTATGTTTTATTATTGCTTGTATACACGAATAATCTAAGAATGTGTGTACAGATTTATATAAAGTTTTTTTTGTTCTATCAACTTTCTCTCCATTCGCTTTCCAGACTTAAGTTCCTTCTTAAAAAATGTTTACCCATTCATCAAAGGCTGGAAACAATATATATAAATAATAAATGCTCTTCTGATTTATCCCGTACTATAAGAGGAGTAAAATCATATCAAAATTAATTATCGTTCGTGTATAAATAATCAAAAATAGACATTTATGATAATAGAAAACTTTTTAATGTAATAATAAAAACAATGCAAAATTTTTAATAAAAAGATGTAGAGATCATTTAAATGCTAAGTCAATACAAATTGAATGGAATTATTATTTGGACAGTGCGATCCATCAAAATCGAGTTACGATCCCAATATCCGATAAAGGATAGTTTACGATGGGGTCGTTTGTTCGGTGGTATTCGAGCTTTATTTATGCTTATCGGTACATCTAGCTTCATGTGTTATGATGAATGGACAATTTGACGTTACCAAGTTACACGCTGGAGCGGGAATAGCGAACAGCTGTTTCTCAACTTACTTTCAATGTAATTTTGCTTTTGCCAATATTCCAAAATATTCAATTATAACATTAAATTCAATTATAAAGCACAATATCGGTCCTTAACTGTAATATAGGATCAAAATTGAAATCGCTGTTATAGCAATTTGATTTTTTTTTGTTGTTTCTGTACTTGTGACTGTGTATGTAACATATTTTATATGTGAAACATGTTTTAGGATGCCTCTGTATTTTTGTCATATATCTTTTTCTGTTATTGTATTTTTGTGATGTGTCTAAAACAGGCCTTCCGTTTTCCGTTAAATAAATAAATAATACATAAAATACTAATACAGAACGTTAGCCGTCACGAACATTGTATTATTTAGTTAAACGCTGGTCCTAGTTGACTGGTTATAAAAATAACTAATAAAAATAATTGTAAATTGGGACACAACAAAATTCAGTATAGTAGATTGACTTAGTATTAATTAATTACCAATAAATAATTCTACTATATTTCTAATAAAAGTGAAAACAAATAAAACTTTGGAGCAGATAAATAAAATCTCACTGCCACATGGTAAAGGATCTGGTTTGAATGTTTCCACATACAATATCTCTCGTTTCTATTTACGCAAATAAGTAACTTTAATTAAGTTTAAATTTATGTAATTATACTCCTAAATGTATTGTTTAGTCTCACTCACAAACATAGACAATAGCCTGCACTTACTTCATCTTATTGTCTATGTCATTTGATGATAAAAGATGCATATTTTCTTCAACCGCTACACCTTTTATCTTGTACCACTCAACCGCAGCATCATCGCTTGTAACAGGATACTGAAAAATGAACTCACAAATGTGTTGTTGGTTAACTAATTCTATTTAACATTCGTTATAAAGTCCTCCTGGTAATCTGATATAGAAAAATAATAATACATTATCTACATAAGAATGTCGAGATGTTAAATTTTGTACTAGTTATAAATACGATTATAGGATTAAAAGAAAATTAGAAAGGTAAAAACAAGTTATATTTTCAATAATTCCGATTTAAAATGTCGTTGATTTGCCGCAACTCTGTTTCGGTAACTTGGTTATACATCATTTGAAAGCTTTGAATTAAATAGTATTGCCGTATTAATAAATTTTACGATAAAATATACTTTTAATTATATTAACTTAATTTAAAAGCTTTTGTACGGATTACTAAGTCTACTAAGTCCACTATTTAACAGAAGTATACTCTTTTGTTTTTTTCCAAATACAGTGTGAACTCCATGTAACGTCAAAACTCCGATAAACGGATACTTCTTATTTAGTAAAAAGTATAAGGTTAACTAAAAAGGAGTGATTCGACGGCTGGTATCCTTCCATGGATGATATATTTGACATCGTTTGATTTGACATCGTTTGTTAATAACATACTTTTAAAGTGATTCGACAGAGAAGAAAGAAAACAAAACGAAACGAAACGAAACGAAACGAAACGAAACGAAACGAAACGAAACGAAACGAAAC